>SEYY01019638.1:0-15000 GCA_009176605.1 Armadillidium nasatum
TTGTATTCAAAGTCAAAGGGATAAGTAATGAAATCAAAGGGTATGTTAACTATATGAATTAAAGTATTAAACGGTTATTTATAAAATATTGTTGTCAAAGTCGCAGAATAATTAAAACCTTATTGAGCTAACAAAAATTGTAAAATAATTACTGTTAAATATTAAAATTGATAACTAATAGTAGTAGATGTTTAAAATGATAATAATAATAATAATAATAATAATAATAAAATAATTATAATAATAATATTAATATATAATAATAATAATAATATAAAATAATATATAATAATTAATTAATAATAATAATAATTAATAATTAATAATAAAATTATAATATATTATATATATATATTATATATATATATATATATATATATATATATTATATTATATAATATATATATATATTATTGCTATTATATATTATATATATTATATATAGTAATACATATTATATATATATTATATATATATATATATATATATATATATATATATATATATATATATATATATATATATATATATATATATATATATATATATATTATATATATATATATATATATATATACTATATATATATATATATATATATATATATGATATATAATATATATATATATATATATATGTATGTGTTCCTAATTACACTTCTTAAAAAATCATCTAAGAATTTTTTCCCTTAGAAATTTCCTCAAATAAATTAAAAATTAGAAAAGCTCTTAAATAAGGGAAATTGGGCTTCACACAAACGAAAACTTTGAGAATTTTTTTTTCTTCAAAAATATTTATTTTTTTTAAATAACGGAAAAAAAGAGTTAAAGTGATTTTATTCAATCATTTATTTTTTTTCAGAGATTCTTTATTTGTCATTAGCTAAGTTTGATGATTAGCGCTATCTTCTTTTTCTTCTTCTCTTGTTCTTGTTCTTGTTCTTTTCTTGTTCTTTCTTCTTCTCTTCTTCTTCTTCTTCTTCTTGCCTTTTTGTTTTGTTGTTTTTTGTTTTCTTCTTTCTTCTTCTCTTCTTTTTCATCTTTTTCATCTTTTTTATCTTTTTTTTTCTTCTTAATGCTATCACGTGTGCTTTAATTTTCTGCTTTGAAAGATCACTTTTTTTTTTTTTTGACAATGTCCACTCTTGTCTGTTCACTATCCATTGAACTCTACATTCTTTAACACAAGTCTTCCTTAAAGACTTTTTTTCCACTTTCTTCTCAAAGTCGTTTCATTCTCTCTCTCTCTCTCTCTCTTCTCTCTTCTCTCTCTCTCTCACTTTTTCTCTCTCCACTCTCTCACTCTCGCTCTATTTCTCACTCTCTCTTTCTCTCTCTCTCCCTCTCTACTCTCTCTCTCTCTTTCTGTCTACTCTCTCTCTCTTCTCTCTCTCACTTTTTCTCTCTTACTCTCTCACTCTCTCTCTTTCTCTCTATAACTCTCTCTTCTCTCTCTCTCTCTCTCTCTCTCTCTCTCTCTCTCTCTCTCTCTCTCTCTCTCTCTCTCTCTGAGCCTATTCCTTTCGATTCCACTTTAGCTCATAAAGCCCTTCATATCATCGTTTATTCCCTTCACAGTGAGTCCTTCATTTTCCTATAAAAATTTTAACTCTTTTTTTATATTTTTTTTTTTTTTTTTTTTTTTTTTTTTTTTTTTTTTTCACAAACTTTTGAACTTAATACGAAAATCTGAAAAAGTTTCCCTTTTTTGAATGCAATTCACTTCGAAACAACTTTTTTTTTTTTTTTTTTTCTTTTTTTTTAGCCATTTAAAAAAAAATTTCATGCTTTTTTCTCCTATTTGTATTTTTTAATGGAGAAGTATTGTCTTTTTTTTTTAATTTTTTTACTTTTTTGATTTTGGAATTTGTTTATAAAATTTAAGAAATGATGAGAACAATCATTGAGATAATGTAAATTTTAAATGAAGGGAATATATATTATATATAATAGTATATTAGTAATTATATATATAATATATATATATATATATATATATATATATTTATATACTATATATATATATATATATATATATATAATATAATATATATATATATATAAATATATATATATATATATATATATATAATATAATATATATATTATATATATAATATATATATATTATTATATTATATATATATATATATATATATATAATATATATATATATATATATATATATATATATATATATATATATATATATATATATATATATATATATATATATATATATATATATATATATATATATATATATATATATATAATATATATATATATATATATATATATATATATATATATATATATATATATATATATATATATATATATATATATATATATATATATATATATATATATATATATATATATATATATATATATATATATAGGGGGATGACGTAACAAAGTCCGAAGCGATGCAACTATCCCCCACTGGGCATAACCTGTTAGGGACAGGATAGACTAGACAATTTAGTTTCACTCTTTGCCTTTTGGTTCGTTTCTTTTTGAGTTTCACCTTCTCAAAGAGACTCTGGTGTACCCTTGACCCAAATTAGTTCATATGCTCCTACTATCCCCCTTTGCATATACTCTCAAAAATTTGCAAGAGCTTCCTCGTAAATTTTTTAAAATAAGCCACGGAGATGCTTGGAGGAGCGGCATCCAAATAATGCAACACATTCAACATCTACCCATTGATCACTTGAGAGTTGGCGGCCTCCAATGATGGGGATAGTGCGGTCAAGACCTTTTTGACTGGTTGCTTTGGTGCAAGGGTTTCTTTTTCATTAAATCATGCATTAATTTTATTGTAGTTTTTCTATTTTCCACATTACTGAACATCATAACTCTTCTTCTAGACCTCATCTCTTGTTCTTAACTGACACTCTGGCGATTGAGTGCTCTGATAGCAAATTCTACACTCTTATCTCATTGTCTTTATCCTCAATTTTTAGCCAAATTCTGATATTGCGCATATGTGAGCAAACATGTCAATTTAGAGTTTTCTAAATTCTCTCTTAAAGGATTGATATCTTTTGAGATTATTCTCCTAAATTCACTTGTTCTGTCTATTTATCTCCTAATTTTAATTACTATTAAGAATTTTTCAACAATCAAAATTCCAAAATAGAGCACATTCTTTCTTCTTTTCAGTTCTCTGATATCATGAATTTAGGTGATTTCAATGTTCACCACCATTAATGGCTTTCATTTAGTTCTTATGATTCAGTTGGTGAACTCTACCACCACTTTTCTCTTCAGAGAATTCAACCTTATTCAACCTTGAGTAGCTGTTGCAAACAACTCCCCGTGTCCCTGACGTTATTGGTAATTAACCCAAGATACATGTTCTATCCTTAAACTTTTATCCTTCTCCTTATACTGTTAAACTCTTTCCACCTCTGGGCTCATTTGAAGATCTATATTTCATTCCGCAAGGAATGGCCCCAGCCTTCGGCGAGGAGACGTTTTTGACACTTCGAAGCTGCTACTGGTCTGACTTGCTTTTGTACTTCTCTTATTTCCTATTAAATGGTTACTGTTTTTGTGGGAGCTATCCTTCTCAATGTGCTGAGCGCATAACTCAGTAGATTATTTGTGAGCTAGTGTCGGATATTCCATATTCTTTCTCTTCTACTAAACCTAAAAAAACTTTGGCTTTAACTCTGCTTGTTTTCGTGCTATTTGCCTTATCTGTCAATCATTTCCACAACTTTCTCTACTTTTTTCATTAATAAACCCAATTTTATTACTTCATCACCTATCTACTCTTTTTAATTTGAAAGACGCCGCTTCAACTAACCTCTGATCTTTCTCGTATTTCAAACTGGGGCAGGAAAACATAGTTGTTTATATATATATATATATATATATATATATATATATATATATATATATATATATATATATATATATATATATATATATATATATATATATATATATATATATATATATATATATATATATATATATATATATATATATATATATATATATATATAATATATATATATTATATATATATATATATATATATATATATATATATATATATATATATATATATATATATATATATATATATATATATATATATATATATATATATATATATATATATATATATATATATTATATATATATATATATATATATATATATATATATATATATATATATATATATATATATATATATATATATATATATATATATATATATATATATATATATATATATATATATATATATATATATATATATATATATATATATATATATATATATATATATATATATATATATATATATATATATATATATATATAGATGTAAATAGAACATTTTGGGAAGATAAAGAAATCTTTTCTCATCTGGGGTCGAACCACCGCATGTTGCGACTGAGAACGACAAAGACTCGTTGCTCTACTGCTGAGCTAACCACGAACACCAAAAAACGACCTTCCATATCTTCCTATAATGTTCTATTTACATCATACATATACTGCTGCGTTTATAAGCATTGTCATTGAATATATTTATATATATATATATATATATATATATATATATATATATATATATATATATATATATATATATATATATATATATATATATATATATATATATATACATATATATATATATAAATTGAAATGTTCTTGTGAAACGCTATAAATTTTCATTAAAAAATATACTTATTAATTATTATCACACTTTCGCACAATTACAGAGCTCCAAGGATAATCCATCGAAGGGTAACTTTCCATGATTCCGAACTGATTATCTATTATAATAATAATCATTATTATAATAATAATTATAATTATAATAATAATTATTATTATTATTATTTCCTTACATTTTCACATTATTAGTCTGAGAACCATGGATTCAGGGAAGTGAAATATTTAATATAAGGAAAGAATCTTTTATTATTATTATTATATTATTATTGTTATTGTTATTAATATTATTATTATTTTTGTAATTTCCATTATTATTATCATTATTATTATTATTATTATTATTATTATTATTATTATTATTATTATTATTATTATTATTATTATTATTATTATTATTTTATTATTATTTTATTATTATTATTATTATTATTGTTATTATTATTATTATTATTATTGTTATTATTATTATTATTATTATTAATTATTATTATTATTATTATTATATATTATTATTATTATTATTATTATTATTATTATTATTATTATTTTTATTATTATTATTATTATTATTATTATTATTATTATTATTATTATTATTATTATTATTATTATTATTATTATTATTATTATTATATTATTATTATTATTATTATTATTATCAATATTTTGTCCTTTTAAGCAGAGGCTGATACATTATCTTCATTAAATCAGGAGAAAATACAAGGTCATTTCCAATAGAAGTTCTTTCCAGTTCCCAAATATATTTGCTTAAAGTTTTATTATTTTAATTTTATTATTTTAATAAAGTTTTATTATTTTAATTATTCATTTATCTCCGTCTATAGTAAACAGAAAATAATGCTTTATATACCAAAAATTAATATTAATGTCGCTCCATTAAACTGATAATTTTTACAATTCCTTTTCCTATTTTTGGTTTCATTTCACAATACAAATTGTCATTTCAATAAATAATTTTCATCCTCATAAAATAGTGATAGAAAATCTTTCTTACATAATTCATTTAAAAGTCGTTTTGGCACCTTCTATTCCTTCTATTGATTTCGAAACTAATATTTTTTTATGTTTTATTTATGCGCGATAACTTTTAATATATAGAGTTGCCAATTATACTATTCAAATAATGAGATGCAAATTGACGAAAAATTAAATAAGGAAATTTCGACTATTATTATTATTATTATTATTATTATTATTATTATTATTATTATTATTATTATTATTATTATTATTATTATTATTATTATTATTATTATTATTATTATTATATATTATATATTATTATTATTATTGCTATTATTATTATCATTATAATTGCTATTAATATCATTATTATTATTATTATTACTATTTTTATAATTATATTTTTATTATAATAGCAAATTATTATTATATTATTACTATTATTATTATTTATTATTATTTATTATTATTATTATTATTATTATTATTATTATTATTATTGTTGAAGAAGAATTATTCAACGATGAGAGTCTGTTAACGCTAGAGGGAGCTGTTGTATTTCTACTAAATCAAGCAGACCGTATTCACGTCAGAAAGTGACATAGGGTCTTCTGCTCTTAGGAACTATGAAGAGTCTTGTGTGGTGGTGCATGACATATCCAAGTCTTTTGACCAGGTATGCCGTGCGTCACTGATCCCTGAGTTCCCTTCCTTTGTGATGCCTCCTTCCCTTTGCTTACTCATGTCTAATTTTCTCTCTGAACATTCCATTTCAGCACTTGTCAATGGAATGACATATTCCTTCTCTTTTGTTTATTGAGATGTTTTTCAGGAATACATTCTATCTCCAACTTTATTTTTTCTTTTCATTAACAATCTTCTAAGCCAGACTTCTAACTCTGTTCACTCTTACGCCGATGACTCAACCCTTTATTTTACTTAATTCAAATCTGCTCCTTATTTTGCTTATAACGTGTTTCTCGCGTTCAAATTTACCATCTGGATGGAATTTGCAGGTGGAATTAACGCAACCTTTTGAAATTACGTTCTTTAAAAATTCAACTACTTCACATCTCTTTCTCAAAAGCCCTCCTATCTTTCCTATCTCTTTCGACGGATTTCCCGTCTCACCAGTAAATAACGTAAACATTCTTGGTCTTAATGCAAACAATAAACTGTCTTATAAACCACATATCACAATGATTGCTAAGGTGGATTTTAAGAAGCTGGAAATACTATTCAGGTTGAAAGAACATTTTACTTCTGAACAGTGTCTCCAAATATATGATGGTTTTATTCACCCTTGTATCGAGTACTGTCCTACACATTTGAGTTTGTTCCGGTTCCTCTCTTCTTTTGAACAGGGTTGAGTCAAGGGCTAAGAGACTAATTAACTATTACCTATTTTCAAGCTATTTAGATTCTGTATCTATACGACAAGACTTTGACGCATTATCTCTTTTCTATAGGTACTACAATTGCATGTTCGAGGGAATTGACCTTCCAAATTCCACCACCATTGCGTCGCCCTCGTAGCACAGGGGGCGATATTTGTGAATACTATAAACCGAAAAATTACTCGTTCTAGCACCCATTTTTTCCAGCAACCTCTGTTCTCTGGAACTCTCTACCGTCTTTTGTTTTTCCACATGCATTTAATATTCCTCTCTTCAAGACTTCCTTCTGTGTTCAACTAAAAGATTTGCGTTAGGTTGGGGTTTGTGTGGGGTTTCTTTCTCTCTTGTTTTTATAAATACTCCCCTGATGGAAAAGAATTCTGCCCTTGAGAAGTGGTAAACTGCAATATATATATATATATATATATATATATATATATATATATATATATATATATATATATATATATATATATATATATATATATATATATATATATATATATATATATATATATATATATATATATATATATATTCGTGAATGTAGTCTTGCCTGCTTTTTTGCATAAGTGCACCATGTTTATTCCAAGATATTTCGTTATACCGTCTCATATTTCCATTTGCTTTTGTGCAATATTTAACTTCACGACACGGAAAGAAAAAAAACCTTCGGAAGAATGCAAAAGAATGTAAAATCCTTTTTATTTCTTCCTAACTTGGGTAGTTTTCATAAATTTGAAAGAGGCAATTGCGAGAAATGGACTTGTTTACGTCTTTTATGAGCACTTTCCCTTTTTAGGTAAACTCAGTTCCTCAAGCAAACGATTAAATATCTAAATGTGGCAATAGAGCAGGAATGAAGAAACGCACGAGAAACTTTCAATGCTATGTTTACAAACACATATATACACGCACATACACACACGCATATATATATATATATATATATATATATATATATATATATATATATATATATATATATATATATATATATATATATATATATATATATATATATATATATATATATATATATATATATATATATATATATATATAGGAAAAAGTGTTGTGTTTTCTGTTTCAAAATTTTTGCATAGGTTGTTTTAGTTCAAGAATTTGTTATAGTATAGAAGCTTCGTGAATAAACTACTCTTTTTGTAATTACTTGTAAAGAACTACGGAAAGCTCAAGACTAATTCTACCAATGGTAAAGGAAAGATTAATGAAATAGCAAAGTAGCATAAAATTCATATTTCATTTAACTCGAGTTTTTTGAAGAAATTGGAAGATTTCCTCAATTGAAATTTCATCAAAAACCTAAATTAATGCAAGATGGAATGTCAGCTCAATAGTAGCTCTTCGGGCATTTATTCTTCTAACAGAGAGAAGAACCTCACTACTCATTATTTGTAAACTCATCTCTTGCATATAGGCAGTGAAAATGTTTTCGAATTGAGAATCATCGAGACTAGACTTTCCCGCAACAAAGCAGTGAGCAGAACGGGTAATCAAATACCTTCAAGATATTTCTGACGTCTGTAAAAAGGAGAAGCTTCAGCTTAGATTTATTTTGCTTAAAAAAAACATAAGAATTCTATATTATGCTATCGTTATACTTTATACCTCGCATTCTTTTTCGTTATAAAGCTATTCGTACTTGTTGAATAGATATGTGATTTTGTATTATTTGAACTTGCTTATTTATTGATAAGTATGTATTTTATCCTATAGAAATAAACTAGTATAAATACTCCAAAAGCCAATATGTACTATCAAATTAGATTAGATGATTCGAATTTGAAAATAACTCTTCTGTAATATTTTGATTTGTATCCTATACGCGTACATTGGGAAATCGATATTTCGGTTTTGATGTGACCTTTTACAGACACTAAATCAAATTAACACCTTTTCCATTACTTTTTAACCAAAGTTCATCGATTTATGTCAGAGGAACACGAGTTGTAAAAAAGTCATAACCAAAACACACACACACATATATATATATATATATATATATATATATATATATATATATATATATATATATATATATATATATATATATATATATATATATATATATATATATATATATATATATATATATATATGGTAAATGTTAGTTACAGTAGCTAAACACTCTCGCAGACTAAATTTCATTAAACGTCAAAGTTTAAAGTTTGCTATAGGGGAATCGAACCCGGGCCCTACAGCACAAAAGCATAGACTTTTACCTCTACGCTACTGTCTAAAGTCTATGCTTTTGTGCTATAGGGCCCGGGTTTGATTCCCCTATATATACTTTAAACTTTGACGTTAATATATATATATAAATATATATATATATATATATATATATATATATATATATATATATATATATATATATATATATATATATATATATATATATATATATATATATATATATATATATATATATATATATATATATATATATATATATATATATATATATATATATATATATATATATATATATATATATATATATATATATATATATATATATATATATATATATATATATATATATATATATATATATATATATATATATATATATATATATATATATATATATATATATATATATATATATATATATATATATATATATATACATGGGAGTTGGAGACCCCGAAGATCGATGATGTGGATAGATGGTGACAGTAGTATATATGGCGAGATCGACTGCAGGTTAGGCTTAACGAAATCCAGACCGGAAGCTGATCTCAGCTTCTTTCCTGAGGCCTTTTTGACCGGAAGTTGATCTCAGGCAAACTTCCTGAGTCCTTTTTGAGCGGAATTAGACTGAAAGTAGGTCTCAGACACCTTCCTGAGGAATTTTTGTCAGGAATTCACCCTCAGACTCTTTCTTGAGCGTTTTTAGAACGGAATTCCACAGAAACGATTCACCTGGGAATCGAACCAGAGTAGTTTTATCATCCTGTTGGGGTTTTCGTAGGTTCCTGAAAAGTGAGGGACGAAGTCCCCGATCCTCATAGAAATGGTTTCGGAGGTTCCTGAAAAGGGAGGGACGGAGTCCTCCTCCTTCATAGAAAGGTTTCGGAACACGGAGGTTCCTGAAGAGGGAGGAACGGAGTCCTCCTCCTTCATAGAAAGGTTTCGGAACACGGAGGTTCCTGAAGGGAGGGACGGAGTCCCCTCCTCATAGGGGGAACGGAGTCCCCCTCATAGAAAGGTTTCGGAATTCGGGTGGGGTTCCTCGCGAGAGAGGGGAGAGCGGAGTCTCCCATGTATAAAGATCCAGGAACACGGAGGTTCCTCATGAGACATGGAACGGAGTCCCCTTCAAAGAACGGTTTCAGAATTTGGAGTAGTCACAATGATTTACAAGAAATTCGGCTTATGTGTAAGTAATGCTGAGTTTTAAATAACTATTTAAATATGTTTCAAGCCCCTTTTCTTTGTTATAACATGGGGAACTTTGTGCTCATAGCCATAAATAGTATTTCCTACAAACATTAATTTCATTCAAGTATTTTTATTCGTATAAATACTGCATAAAATAAATCAATAATACACAGAAATAATAATAATAAGGTCAATGAAAAAGGAATGTTTATATTATTTATTTATACAGCATATATATATATATATATATATATATATATATATATATATATATATATATATATATATATATATATATATATATATATATATATATATATATATATATATTACAATGGCAATATATGACCTTTGAAGCCATAAGGGACTGTTCTACATGAATTTTTTACAAAAATACGCTTGTTACCAGTAAATCTCATCTTCTTTGAGCTTGTCATGAGATTAACTCCACCTAACTTTCCAGGTTGATACTTTGTATTAGGCACATTATGATACATTCTTTCGCCGTTGTTACCGTTTAATTTATAATTATGAGATGATAAATCATTTATTCCCGATGGGGCCTTTCGGGGTAATTCATCATTGTCTTCATCTACTTTTTCTATTTGTATTTCGTTCATGACCTTTACAGTGACGTCAGAGTCTTTGATGTCATTGTACAAAGATTCGTCATGATAGGTATCTTTTTCAGAGCATCTTTCAAGAGTTAATGTCAATAAGTTTTTGAAGCTAATAATATCCTTTGTTTCTTCATTAATAGTGAGTCCTTTTGCTTTAACGATGTGCTTTACATCCCCGTCTCCTGTTCGAATTCTAACAGCATACGATTTTGGGCCAGTACATACAAAGGACTCACCACAAGCTCCATTTCCGTAATCGTTAAGTTCATCTGTAAGCTCGCCTAAAAAGTTTCCTGTCTCGGGAACTTCATCATTTTCACCAACGACAAAAATACACGAGTCTGTATCGCAATACAAAGCTCTGTGTTTCACTTTATTTAGTAACTCGTATAATTTGATGCGGGCATATGCAGTGGTGAAAGAGGCTATGGGAATGTTAGTAACTTTCGAAGAACGTACAGACAGTTCATTTTTCACAGTCGTTACAACATATTTCGAACCAATTGGGATTACTTGAGTGACTTCAATATCGCTCTGGTTGATGAGATTCCCATACTTCTTTATCGCTAGAGCATATCTTGTCCTCGCGAACAGGGCAATTTTGTGCGAATTTACCCCATAATGAATTGAGACACAGTTTCGCTATGAAACGCATGCCAGGATTCTTCTTGATGTTATTAATATCAAGTTCGACACCTTCCTTTTCTTTGAAAAGGCGTACGAACTCTTTTAACTTTTCCATAAAGTCCGGATCGTCTTCACGAATTCCTGCAGGAAAGCCCGAGGCTTCAGTTTTAATCTTTAAGAAGTAATTAACATACTCCTCAAAAAGATACTCCTTTTCTTTAAACGACCATACTTCATAAACTTTGAGAATTTTGTATCCCATAGCGAGAGCTAGCTGGATCTCGGGCGTAGTGAACACACCTTCAATAGATCTTTCATTTTCGTTATGCACACATTTCTGGCAGTTCTCTTTTGCACATAGTACACAAAGAGGGAACATTAGCTTCTTGTCGTTCCTCACAGGTAGCACAGGGATATTTAAATCTTGAGGAGGTAGAATTTTTACAAATGCAATCCCAAAATATTCTTCATTAATTCCATTTGTGAACTCATCAATGCTAGGCACCTTGTCACCAACAAGCTTCTCAGGGGGCCCACAGGGATACTTCATGCGTTTCTGTACGAAGGGATAGAGAGATGTGTAATCCAAATACATAATCTTTTTATCAGGCGTTGGTGGATAATAATGAACAAATGGTTCAGTTCTGCCACCAAATAACGAATCATCTATTACAAGTCTGTTATTCAACTGTATCATTGCTGATGCGGTTTGCATATTCGCCAATAGTTATGTCTTTGTCAATATGGTCAGGATCTTGAATATTTTGTGTCTTCTGAATCTTCCATTCACATTCCCATATTCTCACAACATTAAATCCGTTTTCTTTATACACTTGTTCTTGCTTCATGGTGTTATAATATCTATCTTCTGCAGAGACTTCGTCAAATACACCTTTGCCATTATCACACCCTCTATGACCATGCCAAGCACATCCATGATATAAAAAGACTGTTTTTACGTCCATTAACATACCCAAAACCGTCAGGATACAACCAATTATTTTTAATTTTGAATGACTTCTCACCACCATTGCGGGCATGTCTTATACTTATGTTATTGATTTTTTCTTGGTATGTTATCCATTTAATAGCTTCATAAGTAAATCGTTTTGAATTTTCTCGACCTAAAACAGTGATTTTATTTTCAGGCATGAATACATTCTTATAGATTGTGTAGCATAAGGATGCAATTGTTGAACAATCAACTAGACAGTCTATATCAAAAGCATTAATGAAACTTGATCTAAATTTCTCAAAACATCGTCTCAAGACATTTACATCTGTTATACAGTAATTCATGCATTCTTGAAAGATATCGTATTCTTTGTTCTCAAAACTACTGTAGTATTCTTCAAAGTCTCTTCTTTCACTCTGCGACAATTTACTAGTTTCAAAAAACTCTCTATTTGGTATTTTTCCTTTATAATTTAATTTGTTTTCATTTAGAAATGTATAGGGAAAGAATCCTTTTGAAACTCCTTGATCAGTGATGCCCATGCACTTAGGCATGTTCTTCAAGGCACATGGTGTGAACAATAACGTGTCTCTATAGAGGATATTACCATTTGAACCCATAGAGATGATCTTGTTACCTCTCTTTATCGGTCCGCTGCTGATAGCCTTTGTACTAGGGTGTGTTAGCAAGGCTGCGTAGATGTACTGGTGATCGAATTTCCCGCCGTTGTGGGCTGCCACAATTACTTTTGATTTCGAATGCTTGCTTGAAAAAGTCATTAAAAAATCCACAAATTTATTGACAGGACTTTCACTACCTTCTATCTTAAATACTCTTGTTCTAGGTCCGCAGTGACTGCATATATTCTCGCCTTCCTTATCTGTACATAAATTACATATCATCTGGCACACTAACAAGTAAGGAATCATTTCAATAATTTTAC
Source organism: Armadillidium nasatum (assembly GCA_009176605.1). Lineage (NCBI taxonomy): Eukaryota > Metazoa > Arthropoda > Malacostraca > Isopoda > Armadillidiidae > Armadillidium > Armadillidium nasatum. Next base: position 13,649 of record SEYY01019638.1, read on the forward strand.
GTCCTTTATTATTAGTGCCTTTATCTTGTTGGAACGTCTCTATGTCGTAGTAGCAGGTGAACACTTCAGGTTCACTATCTTTTTTCTTGTTGTTCTTTTGTTTCTTTTTCATATAACAAATATGGTATTCATCTTCTTTAGGCTCATATGATGTTCCGCATGCTTTACAATATGCTTTTGTACAGTCATGTTGGAATTCCCCTTTACGGTTCATCTTTATTTGCGTGAAACATAGAGTACAATTTTTTATTTTCTTACATGTATTGTTATCTTTATGCTTATTATAGCAATCGACATTATAAAACTCACGGTTACAATCTCCACATTCGATGAAAATACCTTCATGATCAACTGAACCTCGACATTTGTCATTTAAACATTGTCGGCACCCGTAATGCGTACAATCTAGTTTATGAGCAACGTTATTACTGTTGAATGTATAACAATAAGTACAGAAAATACCGTTTTTATAGGCATCTTTTTTCTTGGTGTTTGAAAAGCATAATTTTAATTTTTTCTCGGCTATAGCATAATAATGATCATCACCGTCATGACCTATAATGTATAAAGGATCATTACGATCTTCATTTGATGGGCTATAAATGATTTTTACATTGGATCCTTCACCTGAAAAAACAATGATTCTACATTTCTCGACTTTCTCGATTTTCTCAAAATCAGTAGCAATGAAAGGGGCTGTATACTTAAGCTTGCAGGCATTAGCTAGATCTATAGCTTCGTCTTCAATACTACCGGGCCGTATGCAACAAGCCTCTAATCCTTGACGCACTGTTTTTCTATAAAGTATCACTGCCCTAAACGCACAGCCTGTAGGGCCTTCTTTAAGATGACCTTTAGGAATATGAGGGTGATCGAAAGAAAGATTCATAGGTGTTAATACGTGAGTGTTCGGCATCTTCATTTTACCATTTCCTTTAGCCATCCGGAATACTGTCGCTACTACTTTAAATTTAGAAAAAGTAGCTTTATCTCCTGACTGGAAAGATCCTTCTAATCGCTTCATCATTTCCGGTACAGTATTGGATGCAGCTACATCTCTCCATCTAATATTAACAAAATACTGTTGACTGCGTGGTGCACCGTCATTGAAAGTAAAGTTTATGCCAACTCTCATACATGATGCGTCATACTCAAGATCTCTTAGAACTGTATCCACGACTTCATGAACCACCATCTGGAACGAATCTTCAATCCCTCTCTGACCATTAAAAAAGTCAGCATCCCTTACGCGTACTGAATAGGTATGCCTATCCATATTAGTTTTCATGCGCTCCATTGATACATGTGTAATTTCAGCTACCGAAGTTCTCTGCTTCTTACTAACTTTAGTT
>SEYY01019638.1:17500-29441 GCA_009176605.1 Armadillidium nasatum
ATATATATATATATATATATATATATATATATATATATATATATATATATATATATATATATATATATATATATATATATATATATATATATATATATATATATATATATATCAAAATTTTCTTAAATAATAAACTCTAGATACATAAGTTACGCTACTGAGGATTGATAGACACTATCTTATATATATATATATAATATATATATATATATATATATATATATATATATATATATATATATATATATATATATATATATATATATAATAATAAAAAGTTTAAAAGGGATGTATCATTTGTATTCGAATGAGCGGAAAGGAGTCTTAAGTTAAAAATCAAAAGAAGAATTCGAAACTTCAAATATCCGGGAAATATGAAGTACCTAGATTCACAGCGTGATGATTTAAATTAAGTTAAAGTTTTTAATCGAGTTAATGTTATAATCAAACTGAAGTTTTAAGTTAAAGTTTTAAGTTAAAGTTATAAATTAAGTTTAAGTTATAATTAGTATAAAGTTTTAATCGTTAAAGTTATAAATTATGTTATGTAATAAGTTAAAGTTATAAATTAAGTTAAAGTTATAAATTAAGTTAGTTATAAATTAAGTTAAAGTTATAAATTAAGTTAAAGTCATAAATTAAGTTAAAGTCATAAATTAAGTTAAAGTTTTTAAATAAAGTTAAAAATTAAAGTTTTAAGTTAAAGTTTTAAAATTTTAAGTTAAAGTTATAAAAAAAAAAAAAAAAAAAAAATAAACAAAATTTTTTTTTTTTTTTTTTTATAAAAAAAAAAATAAACAAAATAAATAAAAATGTTTTTTTTTTTTTTTTTTTTTTTTTTTTTTTTTTTTAAAAAAATGTTTTTTTTAAAAAAAAAAATAAGAAAAATAGATAAAAATGTTTTTATAAAATAAACAGAATAAAATGATTTCATACTAAACAAAATAAAATTAATTTAAAAATGATTTTAATCTAATAAAAGAAATAAAATGAATTTTCAAACTAAACAAAAGAAATATCATTTTCAAATATATATATATATATATATATATATATATATATATATATATATATATATATATATATATATATATATATATATATATATATATATATATATATATATATATATATATATATATATATATATATATATATATATATATATATATATATATATATATATATATATATATATATATATATATATATATATATATATATATATGAACAGAAACCCATTAAGAAAAGTAGGAACAGAGTTGTTGAAAGAACATAGCCTCGAGAAATAAACGATAAAGAAGTAATCTTCATCGGATATTATTGAACTGTCAGCATGGAAATCTGAGAGAAGGATAGATTCTGAAAGATGTCAGATTAGAAGTCAAAGCTTTGAGAGAGAATCTGTCGAAAGCTTTCAGTAAGTGCATGATGGCATCGAATGTTTCACCGAAATGCAGAAGTACAGAGAACCAAGAGTTAGAGAGAAGTAAAGAAGATCAACAGTAGATCATTTCTTACGAAAGCCATACTGATGATCAAAGATAAGATTGGAAGAATTGAGGCCTTTTCAAAGCCTCCTGTCAAGGACAGATTTGGAAACTTTAGAGAGATCGGAGGTTGAAGAAATGAAACGGCACTTAGAAGGCCGATAAAAGTTCTAGAATAGGTGAGAGGAGGGAAAGTAAAAATATTATAGCATTTTGTGTAGAGAAAAGTTTTTAGTGTTGCGGAAAATAGATTTTGCACTAATTCGGATTGAAAATTAAGTTGCATGTGATTAAAGACGATGTTAATGCTCAAAAATGTGTAGAACTAGAACAAGCAGAGTTAAACCAAGGTTTGCTTAGTTTAGTTGAAGGCAAAGAATATGAAATGTGAGCCTCCATGCCAGAGAGAATCATTTTCTTATATATATATATATATATATATATATATATATATATATATATATATATATATATATATATATATATATATATATATATATATATATATATATATATATATGCAAAACTGAACTTAGGTTTAAATTTCTTCATATCGGCGAAAGAAATGCAGTCAAATAATATAATATAATATAATAATATAATAAAAATAATAATAATAATAATAATAATAATAATAATAATAATAATAATATAAACTAAACGTTTGTTTAGGGTATCATCACGAACGTTATGAACAGTGCTGAAGGTGAACAAGTCATCTCTTTAATCCGCTTTAATATAGATAGTAATCCTCATTTTTATATTTTATAAATAAATAAATAAATAAATAAAAATAAATAAATAAATATATATATATATATATATATATATATATATTATATATATATATATATATATATATATATATATATATATATATATATATATATATATATATATATATATATATATATATATACACCGTGAGGATGTTCTGGAATACCGAAATGGAAGGTGCGCCCTCAGACTGTATCACGAGAATTAGAAGAAAAGTCGTTGACTGACCTACACATCGAAATCACTTAATATGATGATTTACGAAAAATGAAAAGGAAAAAGAGCGTGATCTAATTTGGGGTTTAAATATTCGAAGAATTCAGGATAGTGCGGGGGAATTAAGAGATACATAAACAGAACAACTATTTATTTCTAGATTCGTGAAAGCCAATAAGGTGAAAATTCATCAGACTTCAAATTTAAGTACAATAACATCATTACGCAAATGAACTTAACATCACCATTTGACCATAAATTAAAGATAAGAGACAGTAAGAGGAAACAGGGTTGGTCTTGTAGCCAGAGGTACACTCGCACCAATCGAGTTTCAGTTAAAACAAGGGATGAAGCCTTCTGAAAGAAATGCGGTGATTGATAAACGGAAATTAGACAAGGAGATATTAGTGCTACGTTAAATATATATATATATATATATATATATATATATATATATATATATATATATATATATATATATATATATATATATATATATATATATATATATATATATATATATATATATATATATATATATATATATATATATATATATATATATATATATATATATATATATATATATATATATATATATATATATATATATATATATATATATATATATATATATAGACGCTCAGATTTTGATGGTCTGTAAGAATAATGAAAATAGTTGGTATGAAAAAGGGAATCTGCGTGTTTGCGCAGAGAGAGAGGGAAAGAGAAAGGCAGAGAAAAAGAGAGAGAGAGAGAGAGAGAGAGAGAGAGAGAGAGAGAGAGAGAGAGAGAGAGAGAGAGAGAGAGAGAGACAGAGCAGACAGACAGACAGACAGAGAGAGAGAGAGAGATCATATAAATATATATATAATATATATATATATATATATATATATATATATATATATATATATATATATATATATATATATATATATATATATATATATATATATATATATTCTTGGTTTTATAAGTGAATAACATACAATAAAGCATTGAATTTATAACAGAAAACTATAAGATCGAGATGATGTAAAATAAATATTAAAATAATAGGCAGAATAAAAACAACTGAATGCTGTTAGGGTACACGTGTTGTTTGAAGTTATGCATCCATGATATGTAATTCAATAAAAATAAATTAAAATAAATAAAGTATAAAACAATAAAAATAACTAAAATAAATAAAGTATAAAATCAGCTGAATGCTGCTAGGTTATATGCGCTGTTTGAAGTTAAGATTCCATATGTAATTAAAATAAAATGAAAATGAAATAAAAAAAAAAATAAATAAATAAATAAAAAAGGCTTTTTTTTTTTTTTTTAGGCTGAATTTTAATTAAATATTTTAAATAAAATTAAAATAATAAATATAAATTAAAATAAATAAAATGAAAAGCAATAAATAAAAAAAAATAATACGAATTAATGTAAATAACTGAAAGATAGTTGGCAACCCCTTGTCGACTGGCGATGAGCCTTCATGAATTGTAATTTAAAAAAAAAAAAAAAAAAAAAAAAAAAAAAAAAAAAAAAAAAAAAAAAAAATTTTTTTTTTTTTTTTTTTTAAATAAAATAAATAAATATAAACAGTAAATAAATAAAAATGTAAAACAATAAATAAAGTAAAAATAAAATGAATTACTATAAATAAGCAATAGATGGTTGCGACCCACAGCTGATGAATGTTTACGATCTTGTTTGTAATTAAAATGTTAAAATAAAAGATAGAAGAGTGAACTATATATATATATATATATATATATATATATATATATATATATATATATATATATATATATATATATATATATATATATATATATATATATATATATATATATATATATATATATATATATATATATATATATATATATATATATATATATATATATATATATATATATATATATATATATATATATATATATATATATAGTATATAGTATAAATTATACTGCGTGATAGGGTACAAATCTGGCAATGTATTCTTCGGGATTATAAACGAATTCGTGTAATAAAAGCGCGCAGTTAATAAATGAAAAAATATAAACTCTAATTGAAATAAAAATAAAATATAAAATAATAAAAATACTTAAAAACAATTAAAATAAATAAAGTATAAATAATTAAAACTAGTTGGAAACTCCGTGTGACTTGAGATGCTTATTCGTGAAATGTAATTTTAAATAAACGAAAGCAAAATAAAAATAAATAAAATAAATTAAAGAAATGTATTATATATATATATATATATATATATATATATATATATATATATATATATATATATATATATATATATATATATATATATATATATATATATATATATATATATATATATATATATATATATATATATATATATATATATATATATATATATATATATATATATACTTAATAAGAAATTCTAATTTAAAGTTTAGTATATACCTTAAATACTGGAATATTCAATAGTCTAACACAAGCTTCATCTAGTCCAGGATGATTTGGGCACAAATTTGTTCGCTATCACAATATATGAATGTTTTAAACACCGACATAGGCCTCATTTTATATGAATTTCATGATGAGTTGCCGTTATCTTATGAGTTAGAATCTTCGGTCTGTGAGTTTTCCTGTTTAAGTTTAAGTCAGATAATATGAATTTGTTTGGATTATTTATATATATATATATATATATATATATATATATATATATATATATATATATATATATATATATATATATATATATATATATATATATATATATATATATCATAGTAGAAATAACACGTTCATTTTTAATCTGAATTGTGTGTTATTACTGAAATACATTAGTTACCGTAAGATACATTGTTGTTATTTTAAATATTTAATTTTATATTTCAAATACATATCCCGCAATGTTTTCTTATAATATTAACATTATTTGTATACTTAAATTAGTTTAAAGATGAAAAATTTAACAGAGGTGAATTGCAGCAAGAGTTAGGTATATATTAAATTTGCTGAAACAGAAAAATATGAAATTCTAGAGAAATATGATTTCTCTTTGTATTTATAGTCGTGAGCCTGTATAGGTGATCGACTGGCTTCAAACAGAGAAAGCAGGTTCATACCATGCAAGTAGCTGTATATTTAGGTTTTTCAATGTAGATGAAGGCCGCTACGAAAAACACTATTAACCGATTTTTGATACTATCCAAGACATGTCCTCAACGCTCCCCATTCTCTACTACTGCTAGTACTACTACTATATATATATATATATATATATATATATATATATATATATATATATATATATATATATATATATATATATATATATATATATATATATATATATATATATATATATATATATATATATATATATATATATATATATATATATATATATATATATATATATATATATATATATATATATATATATATATATAACAAATTATGTATGTTGATTTAGATAAATAATATAAACATTCCTTTTTCATTGACCTTATTATTTTTATTTCTGTGTATTATTGATTTATTTTATGTAATATTTATACGAATAAAAATACTTGAATGAAATTAATGTTTGTAGGAAAAACTATTTATGGAAATGAGCACAAAGTTCCCCATGTTATAACAAAAGAAAAAGTGACTTGAAACATATTTAAATAGTTATTTAAAACTCAGCATTACTTACACATGAACCGAATTTCTTGCAAATCATTGTGACTACTCCAAATTCTGAAACCGTTCTTTGAAGGGGACTCCGTTCCCTGTCTCATGAGGAACCTCCGTGTTCCTGGATCTTTATACATGGGAGACTCCGCTCTCCCCTCTCTCGCGAGGAACCCCACCCGAATTCCGAAACCTTTCTATGAGGGGGACTCCGTTCCCCCTCTTCAGGAACCTCCGTGTTCCGAAACCTTTCTATGAAGGAGGAGGACTCCGTTCCCTCCCTTTTCAGGAACCTTCCGAAACCATTTCTATGAGGAGATGGGACTCCGTCCCTCCCTTTCAGGAACCTACGAAAGCCGAAAACCCCAACAGGATGATGCAACTACTCTGGTTCGATTTCCAGGTGAATCGTTTCTGTGGAATTCCGTTCTAAAAGCGCTCAAGAAAGAGTCTGAGGGTGAATTCCTTTCTAATTCCGTTCATAAAAGGCCTCAGGAAGGTGCCTGAGATCAACTTCCGGTCTAATTCCGGTCAAAAAGGCCTCAGGAAAGAAGCTGAGGTTAAATTTGCAATTGCAAATCAACATCACGTTAAGCCTAACCTGCAGTCGATCTCGCCTATACTACTATATATATTATATATATATAATATATATATATATATATATATATATATATATATATATATATATATATATATATATATATATATATATATATATATATATATATATATATATATATATATATATATATATATATATATATATATATATATATATATATATATATATATATATATATATATATATATATATATATATATATATATATATATATAGCACCAAAGAAGAAGAGATGAAATACTTTTTGTTTATACAGAAAATTCTAATGACGAATTGAAAGAAAAACTATTGAAGAAACCAGAAAAAAACATGGTTTTAAAAAAGTCTTCCAAAAACATCCAGAAAGTTTTCGTTTAAGATAAAAATGTTTTCTAATATAAGAAAAAAAAACATTGAAATCAAAATGTTTTGGTAAAAAAAAAAAAAAAAAAAAAAAGGTTTTTTTTTTATAGAAAGAATATTTTCTTTTAAAGAAACCGTGGATTCAAAAAGACTTGAAAAAAAACATCCATCTATAATGTTTTCTTTTAATATTGGTAAAGTATAGTAGTAGTAGTAAGGATTGTACTTTTGACTGCAAAAAAGTCAAACGGGATTTTGATTTGCAATTGCAGATCACTCCGCTCAAATCAACTTGATGCTCTTTCCTGACACCGTTTTGGGGATTCAATCCATCGAAATTGGACTCAAGTCGGGGGAAGGGGCCCCTGTGAGACCCTGTGAACTCTTCAAAATCGGTATCAGGAAGTTACGTGAGTTTGAAGAATTGCTACGTTCACCTCACTCTCTTTCCTGACCCTTTTTTGAGATTCAATCCGGTTGAAATCAGCTCGAATCGGGGAAAGGTGTCCGTGGAGGGTCCGTGAACCGACAAAAAGATCAGGAAGGTACCTGAGATTGCAACATCGCGCGCAATTGCAGAAAAGACCGTTAGGGTTTTTCTTTCAGTCAAAAGTGCAATCCTTACTACTTACAGTTACTATAATGTAAGAAAGAGACAGAGACAGACGTAAAATAACAAACATCGAAGTAAATAATAACAAGCATAAGAACTAAATTAATTTATCTAAAAGTATAACAAAATAGATTAAAAATGACTATCATAACATACAGATTTTCCAACACATCATAACATTTTTTTTTAACCGTTATTCTTCAGTTAGGTTATTCCGTTAATTTTTATTAAATTTTTAAATCTTGACATCCAGTAATAGAGAAAAGGAAAAATATATTAAACAACAATAAATGATTTGAGTATTTCAACCGACTTGCCTTAAATTGACAATGTTTACATTATCTTCTGCGCCTTCTCCAATTACAGTCACTTCAAGCACCATCTCATAGAAATCATTTGCGATTTGCAAAAGTTGCCCTGAATTATAATATATATATATATATATATATATATATATATATATATATATATATATATATATATATATATATATATATATATATATATATATATATATACTGAAGATTTAGGACACGTCTTACCAATAAGATAAGGAGTGAACCCTTTCCTTCTGCTTCTGTATTGCAAAATGGCTCCTTCGTTATCATAAGCGGTGACGAGCATTGATGGGGACTTCATTTTATGGTAACTGTTGAAAGAGAGAGAGAGAGAGAGAGAGAGAGAGACAGACAGAGAGACAGACAGACAGACAGACAGACAGAGAGAGAGAGAAAGATTTTCTATCACGTGATCAAAACTAATCTTATGATAAATTCTTTCATAATAAAAGTAAATATGTGTAAAATTAAATGAGTACCTGAATCTCATTCTTGAATGAACGTTGTCTACCTCCTGAAGAAACTGACAAAAATGTCTTGCTGAAGCTCGAAGCATTTTTTCATACTCTTCATAAGAACTGCAGTATCGCACAAAACACCTAAAATCAGAAATGAATTGTTGGTTTCTATTACAGATAATCTGCATTCTTTATGTGTGATTGAGTTTGCATCGTCAGGTTGTGTGCAAAAAAAAATTATGTTTAGAGTTGAGGTAGAAATTATCGAAGACATAAAATATATAGACATAAAACGTCAGACATAAGCATGTAGAAGACACAACTTAAAAGACATTGGGTTAAAAAGAGTGTGGAACTGATATCAGAAAATAGTAATAAAAAATAAAAAGAGTGAAGACCATAGACAAAGAGGTGGAAGGGTTGGTGTTTGTTTGGAGACGACACCACGTAATGGGTGCCACCTAAAAAAATACATCTAATAGAGAATGAAAAATGTAAAATTTTAAATTAAAAATATATATCAATAAACGAATATTTTTCATTTTTTTTTTTAACCATTAGATGCATACATTTTTTTTGCCTTTAAAGACCCTGCCAACGGAGGTCCCTCTTTTTGATGGGGAAGGGGTACTTTATTTGTAGACTACTTTTTTTCATCAGTTTTATAGTAGAATCTATGCCGATTCAAAATCTGTAATTAGTTTTCAAAATTCCAAGCGGTTCCTGAGAAAAAAGACTTTTAAAGTAACCCTTGTAGAATGACCTTGAAAAAAAGATCCTATATATAAAAAAAATTTTTCCATAGTTCTGTAATTTTTTTTTTATTCTTATAGCAAATTTTCCTTGATTCCAAATATGTAATTAGTTTTTCTTAATTCCCTGGTTACTGAGATATGACTACTCAAAAATCTCAAGGGGGCCCCAATAGAAAGACCCTGAATTTGGGGGGAAATATTTTTATTTATTTTTTTCAGCGATTTTATAGTAAAATCTATGCTGATTCCAAATCTGTATGTAGTTTTTTCTAATTCTAAGCGAATCCTTGAGAAAAAGAATTTTGAAGTGACACTTGTCGAATGACCTTGAATTGGTGAATATGGCAACTACAAAAAAGGAATTTTTTTTTTTTTAAAAAAAAAAAATTTTATTTTTATTTTTATAGATAATAATATGCCGCAAATATGTAATTAGTTTCTTTCAACTCCAAATGGTTACTGAGATATTACCAATCAAACAAGGAAAGTACTTTATAAATATTTTTAGGCGAATTTCTCCGAATAGACCCCGATTTGGGGGGAAATATTTTTATTTATTTTTTTCAGCATTTTATAATAAAATCTATGCTGATTCCAAATCTGTATGTAGTTTTTTCTAATTCTAAGCGAATCTTGAGAAAAAGAATTTTGAAGTGACGCTTGTCGAATGACCATGAAATTGGTGATATATGGCAACTACAAAAAAAGGAATTTTTTTTTTAATTTTTTAAAAAAAATTGGTATATTTTTATAGATAATGATATGCCGATTCCAAATATGTAATTAGTTTCTTTCAACTCCAAATGGTTACTGAGATATTACCAATCAAACAAGGAACGTACTTATAAATATTGTTTTGGCGAATTTTGAGAAAAACAATTTTGAAGTGACGCTTGTCGAATGACCATGAAATTGGTGATATATGGCAACTACAAAAAAAGGAATTTTTTTTTTTAATTTTTTAAAAAAAATTGGTATATTTTTATAGATAATGATATGCCGATTCCAAATATGTAATTAGTTTCTTTCAACTCCAAATGGTTACTGAGATATTACCAATCAAACAAGGAACGTACTTATAAATATTGTTTTGGCGAATTTCTCCGAATCTCACTTTTTTCAGAAAAAAATTTGCCAAAAATAAACGAAGCCTTAGATGTTTTTCAAACTTTCTGGGTAAACGAGATACAGTGTGAGGAAGATAATCAGGTAGTTGAATTCAGGTTTGAAATGCGGATACTTTAAAAACAAAGAGCCATTGATCACTTTTTTGAAAAAAATATTTCAAGATTTCAAACCAGTTTACGCTCATACCAAACTACCTAAACCACACCGTATCAGCTTCATTAAGCATTCTTTTGAAAGCTACATATGTTTCCAAATTTTTCGCAAAAAAAAAAATTTAAAAATTAAAAATTGCGTATTTTATCATGGATTTAGTGAAAAACATTAAAATACAGGGGGGGGATTCAACCCCGTATTAAAAAAAACAAAGCCTTAGAAGTTACCCATCGTTTCACGACAGATGAAGGAAGGATTACTCTTTAAAAATTCGTTTTGGAGTCGAGAATCAAAAAAAATTTCGTTGGCAGGGTCCCCGACAACGTAATGGGTGCCACCTAAAAATATATCTAAAAGAGAATGAAAAATGTAAAATTTTAAATTAAAAATATATATCAATAAACGAATATTTTTCATTTTTTTTTTTTTAACCATTAGATGTATACATTTTATTTTGCATTTAAAGCTCGTGTAAAATTTGGAGGGATAGGGAGTGGGGAGCGAGGAATCAGATGCACCTGAAAGATATAACATCCCTTCACTATTATAGAGAAAAATCAGTTTATAAAAAAAACGCTGCTGAAGTAAACAGAAATAAAAATGAAAAATGAAATAAAAAACGCTCTGTTCTTATTTTAAATTTACATCAGAAAACGTTTTTGCCCTGACGATACGAATGACAAGAACACTGTTATATATTATTATTACTACTACTAAATAATAATAATAATAATAATAATAATAATAATAATAATAATAATAATAATAATAATAAATCTCTGAAAGTTGACCACTATTTTAACTTTTCTTAACCTGCCGAAAAAGACCATATAATCTGCTGTGTCCCCTTCTTCGAATATCTCAGAACAAGCCTCCGCCAACCTGGGTATCAGGGAATCTGGGTAGTTTTTGTGGGTATTGAAGACAACATTTTTACATCCTGCTGCTTCCATAACTTTCAGCCAACAACCTTCTCCATACTCCACCTAAAATAAACATATATAATATATATATATATATATATATATATATATATATATATATATATATATATATATATATATATATATATATATATATATATATATATATATATATATATATGTGTGTGTGTGTGTGTGTGCGCGGTGAGTGCGTAAGTGCGTGCGTGCTTGAGTATGTGCGTGTGTCTCATTATTTAATCAAGAAGTAGCATTATTAAAAAGAATTCAGACCCGATTTTTGAAACAATTATTCCTCGAAAAATGAGTCGGAAACAGATTCTTTTCAAAAGACTTCTTTATGCGAAAGCACTTGATTTATATTATATATATTTATATATATATATATATATATATATATATATATATATATATATATATATATATATATATA
>SEYY01019639.1:0-45000 GCA_009176605.1 Armadillidium nasatum
TAACAAAAACAAATTACTATTTATCTTTTTTTATCAAAATTGAAAGATTTCCTACTGAATAAAGTAACGGTGTATTCAACTCTAAAATTGAAGCTAAACAAACAATTCCAATAGCGTAAGTAGCAATCCACAAATTTGAATAGGCATTATTCTTGCTCATGCTACAAATTGAACTGGTCTAAATTTTTCCTCCTCATATTAAGAAATTCCCACATTTATTATATTCTATCTCATCTTTCTCTTCCATCTGTACTGAGTTTTGTTGCTACTCATCATTTATATCAAAGTTTTCTCTCACTCTTTTTCACTATCACTACCTGTCCATCATCTTTTTTTCTGCAACAAATTCATTTAAATGGTTTCTCTTCCTTGTCTTATACTAACTATTTTTCTCCTATTCGTAGAATCCTCTGGAATTTGCATACCTCTAAACTTAAGTTTAAAAAAATGTAATATTCAAAACTTCATTTTTTTTTAATTACTTTCTCCAATCTTAAGGTAAAAAAGTTTATCCCATCCAATACACATACACTTCTTACATACCTTATTATCTGGTTTATTTGATCCAATCTGTATGTAAAAAAAAATTCCTTCTAACACATTTCTTACCTATTTGGTTTATACTTCAGGTTTATTCTGGTCTGACATTTGTCTGTCTCTCTCTCTCATCTAAATTCAAGTTTTAACTTCGTATCCAGTCTTTCACCTAAACCCTTGCTTTCTCTATACTCAAAAATAATCTGTAGAAATCAAAGCAAAAGTTTTCTTTTGTCCGTCACAAGGTTCCAATTTTTTTTTTCCTTAATAGCTTTCTACATTAACAAAACTCATTCAATTTTAACATGTTTTACTTTTCAGTTAAACTTCTTCCAACTAATTTACTACTGCTCATTACATGAAAATATTCACAGAACTTTAACAATATTGAACATAATTTTTAAATCTTTCTATTACAATTTACACATTTTTGTACATCTTTACCAACTCTTTTAAGTGTAAAATTTAACTCTGCATTTTACCTTACAACTAAAACTTTTTGGCATTCATCATATTTCTTGTATGAATTTTACTGGGGACTAAATTTACACAATGATACAAGCATGTAACTTATCAAATTAACCTTTTTTTTTTTACATTTTCCTCCATTTCAATGAAGCACATCACTGATCGAGTTAAAGCTCCCACTAGACCATATGTTGAGTTAAGATTTATTACCATTAGAACAAATATTGGGTTAAGATCTATTCTCATTTCACCTCTAAGAAAATATATCCCCTTATTAGCATAATTTCAACTCGTTCATATTTTTACCTAACAAAACTCCTGCAACCAATTTTGCTGTAAATCCTTTTAAGGATCAATTATTTCAGGTTTTCTTATAATTAAGATATTTCATAATAGCAGAAGACAAACTATAAAGAGTTTGGTGATATTACAAGGACAAGATACGCTGCAAACCAAACCTAACATTCTAAATATACAATAAACACTTGATACGTTCTTATTTTTCAATGCAATTCATCCTAATTAATAAAGTTTCGAGTACAATAAACATCTTCAAAACACTTTAAATATAAAACACTTATTTCCATTTCCATATAACAATAATGACCTTTACTACAGGATTACATATGCAAATAAATTTTTCTTATATTTTTTTACATAAAAACAAATATGGTTCTAGTCCTTAAAATTATAATAAAAATAATTATAATAATAATTTCTTAACCTTAGCACTTTAAATATAGCCGCGCCTCTACCAACAATATTGTTGAATAACAGTATAATTGAAATAAGTAAATATGAATAATAAATGTATAATTCATTATGAACTTAGTTTTTCAACATTCCTAAAAACATCTTGCTTTACAAGGAGTATTTCTACCTCCTTCGCAAGGTAACCCTTATCTATATACTCTGCGAATAATAATTTTGAAGTCTGACAGTGACAAGAATATTTTCTGGAAGAAATTTTTATCTCTACTTTAAATGAAATGAGGAAAAGTAGCGAAATATGAATAAAAAAAACAAAAAAAAGACAACAAAAAAAAACAAAAACAAATGGAATGTTCTTTTGGCACTAACAGAGGAAGAATAATGACCAATTTCAGTCAAGGTTTGGAAAAAAAAATTTCACACAAAGAACATTTTAGAAAAACTTATAAATTGAAAAAAATAAAAAAAAATATTCAAAATAAGAAAGAATAGTTGGTATATAATATTCCTATCCTAAAAATATCCCGCATTATTTGCAATTACTTTCAAAGCTAAAAATTCGACAGGTTCAATTATTAAAGTTTTACCACTTTTAGAATTTTGGAATACATTTATATTTCTAATATTTTCTTTGTTTAGGATTATTTTATTTCTTTCGATGAGAATACTTCAAAGATTATCAGGATACTTACTTTACCACCCAAAAATTTTCTATTCTATAAACTAGATTCATTGAAAAATATTTTTAAAAAAAACTCTTTTTTTTCTACTTCGATTAACTATTTTATAGTAAATTAAAAAACTATCAAAAATTACAGGAATTAATATTCATTAGCAATAAACTGCTGATTTCAATTGAAAATTATATTCTAATTGAAAATTATATTCTCTTTTCCTTTTCTTAGAAACCTAACGTAAAGCATCCTAAGAAATGCTATTCAATCACACCAACAGAAATAACAAGTAGCCATTTTCACAAATTCCTAATCATTTTTGAAAAAAGAATGATTTTTTATTTGCTGAACTAAAACTTTATAAGAAAAGTAGCAGTAATCCTTCTTCCACACAGGACAAAAACGGCGTTAACATTATTGAGAATTTTTTTTTTTCGGAAAAAGATTACAATATTTAAATAAGTAGAATTCATAACGATATGGCAAATATTTACAGAAAAACCTATTAGTAGTACTTAAATTAGTTTTGATATGAGAAATAGAGTAACTTCTTTAACATTTGCTCTATCATTAATAGATTATCCCATCTAGATATCACGCAAAATGGTCAAAGATTCTTCAATATAGAGAAAAGTTCGCAATATCATTGTGAAAATATCGCAAGATCAAAAGCACGTGAAAAATCACTCCTAAGTATGAAAGAGTAAAAGAGACTGAAGAAAAATTTACAACCTAATCAGAATAGTGAGCTTTTCTTTTTAACAAGTAGCAAAACTTTTTAAAGAGAAGAAATGATAGCAAAATTACAATATAGACTTAACATATACTGAGACTAACAATTTTTGGTGTGTGTTAATGTTTGTACATCGGTTCTCATATGTTAAGTTGTCTCTATATGGATTCAGAAAAATAAAAAACTAAAAAAGACAAAGCTTTTAAAACCAATAATTGCGCTCATTGAAACTTGAATTACATTTAAGATTTAAAGATTGAATTTAGCTATGCAATAATAATCATCTCACACTTTTACGCCAAATTTTACGTAGATAAAACCCTACATTACTTGTTCTAATAAACTTCACTTTATTTCTACATTTAAAATAAGCTGCTGCTTTAAAGGTAGAAACATCTCACCAATACGGATTCCCATATTTGATCATTATCACAGGATATTATATTATGTTCATAACCGAATTCTTCTTTTACTTTAAATTCTCTATTCCTTTAATAGAAATTGTTACAAGCCATTTTTCAATTGCAAACCTGATCCCATTCATGGGTTTTTCAAGTAAGGAAACCAAATTATTTAACTTCTAATTTACAAATTCTTAAAACGTTAATATGATCATCTAGTAATAAATAAACTGCCATTGCACAAGACCCTATAAACTATGTCTTTATCTTGTGATATATATATATATATATATATATATATATATATATATATATATATATATATATATATATATATATATATATATATATATATATATATATGTATATATATATATATATATATATATATATATATATATATATATATATATATATATATATATATATATATATATATATATATATATATATATTAACCAGTTCTGGCTTGACAAGGAAAATGAGGTAAAAAGTTGTTCGCCTTTAGGTAAGCCTACAGCTTCTTTCGTTCAAAAAATCATGTTTTGATAGTTTTTGCCTATCCCACTAATTAATAACACCAAACGGTAATCTACAAAGGTTATTTATTATATAAAATAAAATCACTAAAATATCTAACCTTCGAAACACAAACAACATTTATAAAACTAAATTTAATAAAACTCCTCAAATATTATATATATATATATATATATATATATATATATATATATATATATATATATATATATATATATATATATATATATATATTATATATATATATATATATATATATATATATATATATATATATAGAGAAAGGTATGTGGAGATTATGTTTGATGCTTTGTTCTTTTACTTTGGTTGCGAAAGGGTACTAAATATAACTAAATGAAGATGTGCAAAGCGCTACTTCAAAAATCAACGACACCGTTGATACGGAACTACTTTTAAATTAAAACATCACGTGATCTAATTTGAATAAGTTTAACATTTGAATAAGTTTAACGTTTTAATACTATCGTTATGCAATTACTTTGTGATCACTTCTCTCTAAATATGCTCAAATTCTGAGTTTTTTTAAATGACCAGTTAAGGGTACCTGTAAAACCTTTTTAAAAACTTTTTACTGAAGAAGACATTTATAACAATATTTATATCTAATTTTAATATTAAACTCTATACCCTAATTGCTGAGTACAGGGATTTGCCCTTTTGATCGGTGAACTATTTTCAATAAGAGAATCGTTAGTATTGAGAGGTATTTTGATGGAAGAAAAATCTGTGACAACGGTTCTTGGAAGGCCACCTTGAGGAATAAACGGCGTAACACTGCTATTTCCTCTTTGCACCGCTTTTATGCGATTCAGTGTGGAATGAATTCGGAAGTGTAAACGAGATTCTAAAGAAAATCCTTTGTAACTGGACCTGCAAAGAAAAATAGTTAAATTTTTTTTTTCAAATACGAATGTTTTTGATAAAAATAAAGTTAATAAATAAAAGTACATACTTAGTATGCTCCAAAATTATCTTAGCCTGTTCCAAATCTCCAGCATTTAAATGTAAAAGAGCAACTTCAAGAAGAGAGAACGGAACAAGATATGTATCTTCTTTGATTTTCTTTTCGTTACTGATTATGAACTTAAATTCCTCAGCTGCTTGAAGAGGAGATTTCATTTGAGCAAGACAGGATCCTCTCAAAAGACGAACTAACAATAAATTATCCCAGTAATATTCTGAACGATCTGGAATAAACAATTGAACATTATTTTTTGAAGTGAAGAAATTTGATAAGTTCAATATTGTTTAAAAGTATATTTAAAAGATTAGTCTGTTATAACAAAATTTGATATTTTTTAAACATGCTTAATTTTTTTAATATAATGTCGAGAAGTTACTAATTAAGTTATTAATAATGATATTCCAAACTTTTCTCATGTATCAAGAATCTATAGAGGGTACCTTTAAATTCTTTTCATACACAATTGCAATTTTATAATTATGACTGCGACTTCAACGATAAAAAGTGATACAAAACTATTCAATTGAATAAATCAAACCTAAAATACAAAACTGTTCATAGCCACAATGCAACAGATGTGAAACAAAGTAAATGAACATTTCTTTATATTCTCAGATAATTTAAAATAACGCCCAAAGTCCACATTACACCTATCAGAGAAGATATATCAACGAAACCAAAATCTAATGCAAATATAAAGGATATCGCTTTTTTTTCGTGTTTAAATCAAAACAAACAAAATAACAGGAAAAGAAAGCGTCTTAGTTCTGATAAGAAAGCATAAGAGAAATACGAGTGGTTCAGTCTAGCGTCAGTAACACAAATGTATAGGAAGGTTAATAATACTCTCATCAAAGAGGAAGTACGCAGTACTGTGGTGATAGTTTAAAGATCAGTAACTACTGTCAGAGTGATAGTTATGTTAGTTTAAAACATTACGGTAATGAGACTATGTGATTAGGCTTTTAATTTCCCTGGTCTTTACCCTAGAGAAAGGATGATCAACTATATGTTCAAAAAATACCGATAAAAGTTATTATATATATTATATATATATATATATATATATATATATATATATATATATATATATATATATATATATATATATATATATATATATATATATATATATATATATATATATATATATATACCTTCAGGTTTAATCTTTTCCATTTGTTTGAGTTCTCTCTCAACGGTAGTGTAAACTCGTTCGATATCTTCAGAACTTTTTGCTAGAATTCTTGCAAAATTCCATACATAAAATAATTCCATGGCTGCAAGAGTTAAACGTTCTCCCTGAGCGAAAAATCGTCGGGATTTCTTAATAGCAAATTTCTCGACGGGTAAACTTTTTCCAGCTATTCTTTGCTTTAAGTCTGGGATACTCCTAAAAAAAAAAACAGTTACAAGTTGTTGAATAAACTAACTATCTAAATCTAAAAATCAACTTATTAAATAGTAAGTAACAAACAAAATCTTTTCCTCTCTAAAAAAGCAATGCCAATATAAAGTCATGAAAATGTAAGATCAAAAAATTTTACCTCATTGTGGTTCGAAGTTCTTCTTTCTCTTGTTCTGATAGAAACTCCTGCCTCATGCAAAGGGCGCAGGCTTTTTGATAAGCGTAAGTTGCTTTAGACCATTTGCTTTCGGAAAGTAGAGTATTTGCATGTTCCTGAGCTTCACTGTAATATCAAAATTAATACAAGTTCAAAATACTTAAATATTCAGTGTATATATTACAAACTCAAAATTCAACATTACAAGATAAGTCAACTGAAAATTACAAGAAACATCAGTATAATAACTGTATCTCTTAAGTGTTTAAATAGAGTGAGTTAAAGATCGTTAACCAAGAAATTCACTTTATATGTTTTACTCCAAGAGTTTTAAACGATTTTTAAAATATTAAATAAATACATATATAAATACTAATGACAAAGTTGATAAGAGTACAGCATATAAGAATGTTTATAAACCTGAAAAATATTTATTTCTGAAATAAATATATAATATATATATATATATATATATATATATATATATATATATATATATATATATATATATATATATATATATATATATATATATATATATATATATATATATATATATATATATATATATATATATATATATATATATATATATATATATATATATATATATTTATAAAAAAAAAACACATTTTTTTTGAAAACCACACTCGGTCTAGGTTTTTATAATTTATATATATTTTTTTAGCGTAAAACCCCCCCAAAAAAAAACATCGGGGGATTTTTTAAATATTTTTATTTTTATTTGTAATAGAAAATAATTTTTTGGTCTATATTCAAGTCGTACTACAATTTGTCTGATAAACTCAGGAGATATTGATTGTTGTAACAATACTCTGGATTCTGGAGGAAAATTACGGCATGAATGGACTGAAGTTGCAATGTATAAAAGCACCAGCAAGGTGCAAGTGAGAGTATTGCAACAATGAAATGAGAAAAAGAATGACACATGCACAAGAAGAGTTGGCAGTTTCTAATTTTATCATTATTATTAGGTAGCTTTTGCTGCATTCAGGATAAAAGATACAAATAGGTTTCAAAATATAATCAAATCCTGAACTTTTACAAGAAGAAACCAGTAAAGTTGTAGTTTGTCATAGGGAATTGGAAATTGAGACAGCAATTTGCTACCGGGGTTTTGTCATTTTTTGGGGGGGAGGGGGGGTGGCAATTTACTTAGCTACCCACAGAGTTCTGATTCAACTGATGGGTGTTTTCAACAGTTGGTGTTCTTTGGACTTAAGGAATTGAAAAAACTACAAAACTTGTGAAAATTAATAGACAAACTTAAACACAGCATCCTAATATATATATATATATATATATATATATATATATATATATATATATATATATATATATATATATATATATATATATATATATATATATATATATATATATATATATATATATGCAAATGAATTTCCAAAATATTTAGCTAAATAGAGAGAACAAGTTATTATTATTATCAATTCATTTCATTTTAATTCTGAAAAACCCAAAGTGAGGAAAGTAGCATTTAAAAAAAATAACTGGTGTTTTTTTTTCAGGTTGGACTCACTTTTGCCCACCCTGTTATATATATATATATATATATATATATATATATATATATATATATATATATATATATATATATATATATATATATATATATATATATATATATATATATATATATATATATATATATATATATATATATATATATATATATATATATATATATATATATATATATAGACTAGGCATAATTACTTTATTAAAGTTTTTTTTTCAAAATATTCATATTTACTTATGTCCTTCACCTTGTAACTATTACCCCCCAAAACCCTAAAAAAAAAAATAAAAAAAAAAAAAAAAAAAAAAAAAAAAAAAAAACTTTACCTGTACAGGCCTTTGAGAGTTTTTGTCCAATAAAGTTCCCAATAACAAATGTGATGGAACTGTCGCCATTCCATCTGACTTAAACGTGAACGTTCATACACGAGAGCTGCGTCAGTAAAACCTCCTCGAATAAAATGAAGACGGGCTTGGAAGAAGAGAAAAAGGGCTCCATTTGGATAATGCTGTTAAAATAATATATAATGAAAATAATTATTATCATGACTGTTTCGAAAGAATAAAATCCGTTAACATCGTATCTTTAAGAGTAAAATAGCACCCAAAGGGAGGTAGTCAGATTTATTTTGATAACTATTTTCACTTCAAAATTAAAAAACTTTAATTTATTGTGTGTGTTAATCAGTTAAAACTATTATACTTCCCATACATTTGTTGTTTACTTACTTTTAACTGATCATCAAGAATCCTTTGCGCTGTTGCAAGGTCACCATCGTTTGTACCGAAGGCGTAGGTCGCAAAACTGTGATACCCTAAGAGGACAAGTGCACAAAGAAACTGTCTTAGTGAACCCTCTAAAGCAAACCCCTTTTCAAGTTCTTTTAAGCCATAATGCTGATATATATATATATATATATATATATATATATATATATATATATATATATATATATATATATATATATATATATATATATATATATATATATATATATATATATATATATATATATATATATATATATATATATATATATATATATAATTATGTAAAGTAGAAAGAAACAGGCAAGACATTGTAGGTATACTAAAAAATCTACCTACGCTAAGCCCTCGATTGCACATGAGGGAACTGATCATAAAAAAATTATGAAGAAGGATGATTAGAAGTCCACAAACGTTGCAAGGATAGTTACATTTCATTAATCAAACAAACTGTGGAATTTTCCAGACAGTGTAATTTCATAAACGGAAGTGAGCAAATAACTGAAGTGAGGAATTAATGCTGGAATTCTCACTGCAAATACCAGAACGCAAATTTAACTTTCTATACCCAAGAAGATATAGTTTTCAATCGATCATAAGCGAATGAAAATGTTCATGGAGTTATTTGCCATGCTTAACACGGAACAAGAAAATCTGGCATTTATCAACCTAAAGAAACCAAAAATATATTGGAGAGAAGAATATTTAACCTGCCTATGCTTTTTTTTATAACTGGTAAAAATAAAATTGGACCGATGAGTCTGAAATCTAAAAAATTTGTCCTTTATGTATAAAAATGTTTATCTAAGAGGAAGAAAACATTTTTATTAATGGCGGTAAAACTGAACTTAACTGTAATGGTCGTGGACTTTTTAACTTTTACGATAATATTGTTTTAGATAAATACAGCTTCAATAAATACTTAACAAGTGTTTCAATGACAAGGTTAACGAAGGAACAGAGTTGAATGATGCTTTAAAAACACTCGTTTTCTTCACTAGGGCCAATACTCTAGATTCTAGAATTTGTTGTTTGTTGTTGTTGTTGTGATAATACTTTTTAAATGAAGAGTTGCCTCAATTGTCGATATCGGCATACAGTGGATAGGAGATGAAACGAATGCAATTAGTGAAATTTTAATAAGAGTTAGGATATAACATGTCAGAATCATTTCTTTTAATATTTAGGTTAAAGGGGTAGAAATCAAATCTTTAGGAGAAATTATGTCATATATAAATGAATTGGAACAGTGGAATACCGGCAATAATAACAATCGCCTAAAAGGGAATTTATGAAACAGTTTAGGTGAAGAGTTCAGTTTTTGCAGGTGAGACGGCCGTGGGACCAATAACAAAAAAAAAAAAAAAAAAATATGGAGGAAATGAGACAAAGACAGTAGCGGCCAGTGTATACAGAAATTAGGAATCAATTTTTGATATGCCTTCTAATAGATTTTCGCGATTCCGAAACTTGAAGACCTCGATAATCTCGAAAGGCAACATCTTTCTGACAATAAGGTGAAGATAGTTATGGTAGTATCAGTCGAAATTAAAGAAAATGGAAAGTATGCCTCCATGAGAGAAAATCTCCTTAGTTGTGTATAATGTAAACATCGAGGGACCCTTTTCATGTTGATTTAATTATCATTTAAGTAAAATGAAAGATATACACCCACAGATTTTATAACTGCAGCATGTCAGAGAAGCCAAAGCTTACCTTAATATTAAGGTAAATTTTGGAGATGCCTTCTTGCCGAAGGCAAGATCTGTTTCAATGGGCGATTAGATGTTTCAGGAAAGGATAAAGTAACAATAATCATCGGAAATACTATAATGACAAAGAACAGATTGAAAAAGGTCCATTTTGTGGGTTCACTTCCAAAACGATAAGGAATATGGGATGGAAGAGGCATTAATTGGTATGGACAAAACTAAGACCAATTTACCAGACTATTGTAAAAAATCATAGGAAAGTCAATGCTAATTGAGAATATAAGAATCGTCTAAAAACGGAGATTTAAAAAAAGAAAAAGATATTTGAACTTGGAATTCAAATAAAAAATAAACGTAAAATATGCATAGAAAAATGAAAAATAAAAATCAGAAAATTTATTTGTGGATTGTCAAGAGAGCGACTAAAAAATCCCAACCTATTTGAAAAATTTAAATTATAACTACAAAAGCTCAGTTGCAACACCCGCTTTTAGATGAAAATTGACAGTAAAAAACAATTAGAGAGAACAAGGTGCTTTTGAGAAGTGGTGACGTTCTGAGTGAAAACTTTAAGAAAATCTCCGAATACCGAAGTAGTTAAGAGAAAAAAGGGAAGACTACGAACATAGCATGACAACAGTTTGATGGTCACTAAAACCTCATCAATAAAATCATACTCTATGTTCCAAGAAAGCAGATAGAAAGATTATATGAAATTATATATGGACATTGACTCCAAGTTCTCCAAGGCCCATAAATAAAGCGATATTATTAAATTTAATTCAGCTTAAGAGTGTGTTCCTGAATGTTACGTCTTCTGGGAAATATGTTACATAACCACCAATAAACTTAAGTGTAGGTCGAGAACCATGTTGATAGTTGCTCCTGTACAGTTCAGTGCATGCAGGTTAAAAGTTATATATATATATATATATATATATATATATATATATATATATATATATATATATATATATATATATATATATATATATATATATATATATATATATATATATATATATATATATATATATATATTAACCAATTGGGACTAGGAACATTCTTTGAAGATATATATTTTATCATAAAGTAGTCATGGAAATAATTTTTCAATGGTATTTAAAATATTTTAACTACTGATTGAAAAAGTAAATATATATATATATATATATATATATATATATATATATATATATATATATATATATATATATATATATATATATATATATATATATATATATATATATATATATATATATATATATATATATATATATATATATATATATATATATATATATATATATATATATATATATATATATATATATATATATATATATATATATATATATATATATATATACTAACGCTGTCCTCCTTGTTCTGGGAAGACTTGAAAATGAAGAAAAAGTTTAAATTAATAATAATAAAAATAATTACAGAACTTTACTATCAACTACAGATATGAAAGCTAGTAAAACACAATTAAGAAAAAAATTAATTCCCCTTTCTCTTTCCTGAGGATTCCTATATTACTTAAATGTGTGACTGTGCATCATTTTCATCTTTAAGTAAAATTACCTAATTTTGCCCCTTTTTCAAAAAAAAGTCAGTAAAATTTCTGAGCTAAATGTACTTTATTTACAAAACTTCTTTCAATTTACGGCATCATTTTCCGATTCCCTTTATAAATGCCATATTTTCAGAAGCTTTTTTTAAGTCCCTTTAATCTCTCTGTCTTTAGATCACTTTGACAATGCTTTTCTTCCATATTTCCAATTAGTTTTTATCAATCCTCTGAGTGACAAAGAATGACACGCTTCTCTTCCAACACCCTATTTTCAAGTCATATTCTTTTTTGCTTGCATCTCATTTCTACACTAGTTCTCTAGTACCTCTATCTATTTGATTTTTCTCTCCTAATAATTCCATCTAATAAGTTTTCTTTTCAACTGTCTTTTGTCTATATATACCATAAATCAACTATGCTTTATTATTTTCCTTGAACTCCTGACTCTACTGGCAACCATTGGTCAATAGGGATCTATCTGAATATGACTGAATTGATCATTTTATGTATTTGTCCCAACAATATATATTTATAAATAACGAATAAAATACCGTCTAGAAGCAAAACAAACTTTTCCTATAATGCAGTAACTAAACTGTAAATACTCTGTTGCTCCACTTGATTAAGCAAGTTCAAATCTCTAAAAATAAGAATCACACTAAAGTATAAAATCTCATCAGTCAATCTATTTGAAATATACATATGTAAATATTAAATCAAAATTTAAATCATTTACCACATAAATAAATAATTTTCTATTATTTTGTACATTTCAATAAATGGCAAATATTCTAACAATCAAATTAGAGAAATTTTTAAATGTCAACTCCTGTACATCTAAACAACCGTTGAATAAAGAAATTTATTTTGAGAAGTGGATTCAGTTTTCTTCATTTTCTCTACTGAAGAAGCACAAAAGATGTGAACGTGTTGCCTTTATTATTTCTAGTTTGAAGTATTGTGGTAAAACCATTCAGGAGTAAATTTTCTGCCATTCCTGCTTATTACATCATATAATTAATATCCTCCCAACTGAGATGTTACACAGTATCGGTGATAAGGCCCCCGCGATGCCAGGGGGAGGGGAGTAGATGGAGACCCTTGTGCAAGTATAAAAGATAAAAGTAATCCTTCGAGATAAAACGAAGCATATATATATATATATATATATATATATATATATATATATATATATATATATATATATATATATATATATATATATATATATATATATATATATATATATATATATATATATATATATATATATATATATATATATATATAAATAATATAGGGGGCTCAATGACAGATCTTACGTGGTGGCCCCGATGACCTTAGCGCCTCCATTAATGCCACAATAAACCGAGATCAGTTATTATTATTATTATCATTATTATTATTATAATAATAATAAAAAAAATAATAATAATAATAATATAGAGTGTCCATCTAAATCTTTTTGCCCAACTGCGCTAATTTTTGAAATATAATCCACAGAATAATTTGTAGGTAAAATATAATAAGTATTTATATTCCTCTCCTGACTCTTGGAAAATTACAGCATAGATTTTGAAAAGGGAAGTTAATTACCGTATGATAAATATATTTTTAATAACGATATTTTATTTAAAATAAACACTACGTTACAAAACATAAATTTTAATACAAGAAATCAACTATCAAAAACTCTGCAACATAAGACACATCTTCAAGACATTCAAATATTTGCTCAAAAGAATATTACAAAGAAATATCTAAAAAGTTTACGCAAAGAAAATTTGTTGCAAATGCTTACCCTGCTTGTAGTAAACCCAACAAATTCTAAGAGCTTCAGAACACGGGCTGGAAGTTGAGATATCATCTGAAAAAAAAAAAAAAAAAAAAAAAATATATATATATATATATATATATATATATATATATATATATATATATATATATATATATATATATATATATATATATATATATATATATATATATATATATATATTATCATTATTATTATTATTATTATTATTATTATTATTATAAGGGTAGAATGGAGGTTTAGTCCGAGCAGTGAAAGAGTGGAAATTTTCGTTCAGTTGAAAAGTTTGATTACATTCCAGTGGTCAATGTTCCATCCTCTTCAAGCCTTACGTTTGTACCTTAAAAAGAAAATCTCATTCTTTTCCCTCTTACTGCTTCCATCCTCCTCATTTATATGTGAAAGTTTTCGTGTTACAGACTTGGAATATTTCGAATTCTAAAATATTTCTTACTTTCTAACTGGCTTCATATTTATAATTGAAACTAGGGTTATTTACTTGTATTTAATACCTTAGAAAGTCAAAATCTCCATCTACTCGAAGCATTATTCTATACAATGTCTTCGAAAACTCATAACTCAAAACCTTCCTATGATTTATTCTTGATGTTTCAGTGACCAGTGGTTTTACTTGGACATGGACGTATCACATTATTTCTTTGACTTAACAAGCTTAAAAGTGGCTAGTTGAACTCGGTTGTTTTCAGAACTTCCTCACACTATCCAAGATGGCTATAATGTATCAGGTTTTAATCCGTTTCTGTATAAAGTACGAGTCATTTATCTGAGATGGTGTTCTTCTCACACAGGTCTTCTGTAAAGGATTTTTGCCATCTATTAAATATGAACTTTTCATTCACAAAAACTTCAGCCTATAACTTCACTTAACCAGTCCACAAACATGTTTAATATGTATTGTAATTTCATAAAGAGGCGATTTATTCTCTCGCGGAGCTTCAATTTCTACCATTCCTTCCTGATGGAAGACCGTGATTAAAAAAAAAATCTTTCTTAGTACCCTTATCATCTTTACTACTCAAATTGCGCTAATATAAATTCTTCCAAAAGTTTCTGCCCTTAACCAAAAAGCAGGAAATGTCATAAATAATTCGACTCATCTCACTTCGAATAGACAGTATGAATTCTGTAAGGAACGGTCGGTGGTGAATTTTCTTTCCCTTCTCCTACGCTTCGGTGAATCATTTGCTGCTGGGATAGAGTTATGGATATGTTCTCCAAAACCTCTAGCATACTGTTTTACCTTTATCTTCGTAATATGTAACTTTTCTGGTCTCTCAGTAGAAGGCATTGCTCATCCTCTAAATGGTGGGATTGCTCGAAGTTGTTCCCTGTCTCCGACTCTCTTTTCATTCGTCTTTAATAACTTTTTCATAATGAAAAGCTAGAAGAAAGTCTTGGTGCATCAATATAGTATCTCTAAGGATACTAATAGAATTTTTGCTTTCAAAGCTTTAAAAATTTCTATTCTGTAGCCAGCCGAATTTTCCCCGCAACTCAGATTTCTCCTATTCTCAACATTCTAGACATTCATGGAGTGTTTACATTGCTTCTCTTTTCAAACAGGCTTCAAAAAGATTAGAGGTTCGTACATGTCTAAAGAAAATATTAAAGCATTTTAGTTACATATTCTATTTTGAAGTATGGTTTGTCCCGAAATTGAGTTGCGTCACATATAAAGTTTATCACAATTCTACTTTAATTAAAGTATGAAGTTCACGTTATTTCATCGACTACCACTAAAATCTAGAACACAATTTCATCTCTCTCTTTTTAATTCTTGTTCAGTTAATCTAACTGATTACTGCTC
This sequence comes from Armadillidium nasatum, assembly GCA_009176605.1. NCBI lineage: Eukaryota > Metazoa > Arthropoda > Malacostraca > Isopoda > Armadillidiidae > Armadillidium > Armadillidium nasatum. Next base: position 15,881 of record SEYY01019639.1, read on the forward strand.
ATTTAACGAGTAAAAAAAGAACACTGAAAAGGAAAGTACCCTAAATATATTGAAAAATAGAAAAGTAACTTTGTTTGTACTTACCAAATTAAAAGTACCAACGCCCATCCGCACTCCAGATTCAAAATGAATTTTGAATTTGTCTTTACTAAAGTCCCTTCCTTCTAAGATATGCCAACATTCTCTGAGGAGTTAAAGAGTATAAAATATAATATAAGTCTCGTAAGATAACTTAAACATATTTATCTTGGTTTATATATTAAAAATTATTTTTTTTTTTATATTGTTAAGTGAAAAATGTAGAATAAATACTCAAAATTCAGGAAAAATAAAACATTAAAGAATTAATTTACAAAGCTTGAAAAATCATAACCTCTTATATGAAAGGAATTTTATTGTTAATACTATTATACAATAAGCATGAAATGTAAAATTATTTTCAGTCTAATATTTCACTATCTGATATATCCCCAATCTAGCCTGATAGTAAATTCCATATTCAGCGCACAACTTATATATATATATATATATATATATATATATATATATATATATATATATATATATATATATATATATATATATATATATATATATATATATATATATATATATATATATATATATATATATATATATATATTATACATACTTGTATGATTGATAACAAGCTCTTATCTTGATGCTTCCTTTTATAAAACTAATAAGAGTTTCATCTTCAATGAAACTTAAAACTGCCCTTAATAAGAGGCATTCAGCATAACATAACTCGGCATGAATTTCATCTGAAAATAATAATAATAATAATAATATAATAATAATAATAATTAATAATAAAATTTAAAAAAATAATAATGTGAAAAAATTGAAATTTACAATAAATTTAATAAGTAATAAATTATGAAGTTCTCAATAATAATAATTAAAATTATGAAGTTCACAATAATAATAATAATAATAATAAAAATAATAATAATAATAATTATAATAATAATAATAATAAATAATAAAATATGAGTGAAATCTCACTCTTTTTGGGTGGAGTCAATTTATAGAGAAAGAAAACCCATTTTAGTATTAAAGAGGCCGTAATGAACAATCAACGTTAATGGAAATTAATTAAAAAATTGTGGTTTATTTGTCTATTGCTTTGGTTCAAGTGACCGTCAACAAAATAAAAAAATACGATATTTTTATTCAACCTTTAATAAAATTCAAGAAAAGAGTTTATAATTTTCTAATACTTATACAATAATTTCTGCCATCTTTAATTATCATATTTTGAAAAAAAAAATAAATAAAAAATTCAATGTTTCTCATAACTTAATTCATTAATGAGGGTAAGTTTATTTCCCCTCATTAATTGAAGTTCATATTTACTTTCGAAAATCTTCATTATGAGTTTAAAGTTTGGGTAGGTACCATATCTTTTTCATTAATATCTTTTTTATACAAAAGGAACTAGTCTTTCACTTGCAGCTTTAATTACCCTTCTCATCAGCAAAGTCATTAACTCTGAAAGATTTTTTTCCTTTGTTCCCATTCTAGATTATTACCACCACCTCCACCTTCTTTTGCGGTTTTCTAGGTACTTTAGGCCCTTGAATCACTCCTTATATACTTCAGTAGAAACCGATGTGATTTCCATGGAAGAGGACCACACATTAAAATATTTGCGCATTATCAACCAAAGAACAATTCATTCTTTTAAAGTTTGAATGTTATTACACTTTTGATACGCACCAAAATTCTACGGAATTTCCTTTAGTTTAATAATAAATTAATAATAATAAAATAATAAGCGGTTAAATTTTCTTTTAAATCCTTCATACGATATATATATTTTTACTTATGCTTTATTAGATTTACTCCTTTCTCTCCCTTCATATCCAAACTAATTAGACAAAATTTTTCAAATCAGTTTTTCTCTTGATAAGCAATTGACAATTCACTTCATTTTCCGATATATATATATATATATATATATATATATATATATATATATATATATATATATATATATATATATATATATATATATATATATATATATATATATATATATATATATATATATATATATATATATATATATATATATATATATATATAATTTTCATTCCTTTCTCCCAAAACTATTTACTTTTGTTTTAAATACAAAAGCAGTATTAAGAACAACAACAAAAAAAAGTACAGAAAAGGTAGTCATAATACCCTAAATAAACAAAATGTAAGAGGAAAGAGTATTACATTTTCATGCTTCGTAACAATAAAGCCAAACTGAAAGACTTCCATTCCTCGTTATGATTCCTTAAGTACGTTACAGTTATTGCTAGACTCAGTCACCCATTTAACAAATGAGAGTTTGATGACGTCTTTATTGGTACTCGAAATTAAGTAAAGTGAGGCAGTCTCCTAGGCATTTATCTAATGGAATCAATCGATAATAATAATAATATTCTGTCCAATTTCCGTATTTTGACGTTTAAAACACCGACATGTACAAACAATTTACACATTTGCCAAGTCATGTCAACATTGAGGTCATTTTCCCACTTCCTTTTTTGTTACTCATCGTTTTTATCACTGATTTTGTTTCATTTTGAGGCTTAAACGTGAGTCCGACAACGCTTTCCTTTATTATTAAGATTTTAGGAAGGAGTGGAGACAGTCACAGAATTCATTTTATATATTGCTAGCTCTCTATTTATTTATCTATCAATCAATCAATCAATCTATCTATCTATCTATCTATCTCTATCAACAAATCTGATCGATTTAGGTCAATTTTATTACACACATTTTAAATATACATACAAATATATAGTGTGTACATTTATAGCTTTGAATGCGTGAATAATACAATAAAACATTTTGAAGTCTTCCTGTTTATAATTTCTTACAAATACTTTCAACAAGGAAACACAAATGAACCAAATGAAAAAAAATTGGAATTATAAATTCGATTTTATAAATATGTTCTCTTTTCATTTCTATTTTTCTTTTTTTCAAGTGGCACGAAACAACATCACGGTTTAGTTTGCACCATCATCGGCTAATTCAAAATTTAAAAGTAAGAAAATTTGTTTCCTGAACAGCTCAAATAATTAATTAATTAATTAATTAATTCCTCTCTCTCTCTCTGTCTCTCTTTCTTTTTTCTTTTTTTCTTTCGTTCTCTCTCTCTCTCTCTTGTCTGTCTGTCTCTCTCTCTTTCACTCTCTCTCCAAGCTGTTCCCAAAAGGTCGCTTCCTTCATAAAATTAATTAAAGCGGAGGACAAAGCAATGAACTCATCAATTCTCAATTTCAAAGCTTAAAAAATTCAATGTTTATTAATTGAAATATTTATATCCATTGTAAAATCTACAACATCTGCTTCTAATTTAGAGCATATATATATATATATATATATATATATATATATATATATATATATATATATATATATATATATATATATATATATATATATATATATATATATATATATATATATATATATATATATATATATATATATATATATATATATATATATATATATATATATATATCCATCTCAGGTTGGCGGAATAAATTTACACTAAAACAAGTATTAACATAATGAAGGGTCTCCTGCTCTCCCTTTTAAAAAGGAGGATCGTAATTAAACCAATAATAATAAAAATAATAATAATAAAAATAAAAATACTAATAATGATAAATAATAATAATAATAATAAAAGGAGTACGTCCCACAAAGAGATTTCCTTATTCTGTTCAAAACAAGGTAATTGCCCTACAAAAGGTAAGAAACTCCAAATTAGGGAGGGAAGTGTAAATTTTTTTTTCCACATTGAAAGGATACCCCCCCCCTCCCCAAATTTCTATTATCCTCCTCTTCCTTTCTAAGTTTCTCCCATTTGTCGTACTCCTTGCAGGACCTTTCTTTCACTTCCTATTCTCCAAAATCTTTTCCTTTTGTGATCCGTCCTTCAAAGTCCTTTTTCCTGCTCTTTCTTTTAGAAATTCATTCTTTGACCTTTGACCTCAATTCAATTCCCTCATTACCCCACCTCCCACAATAATAATAATAATAAAAATAAATTATTAGTTTAATTATCATCTTTCTTTTTAATAAAAAGGAGACCTGTGATCATGCTAAGACATGACTAGCAGCAAGTCAACATTCAAAATAATTTCTTAAATGATCACAAATGTTGTGACTAAAAACCTTTGTTTGACAACCATTTTGAGCAGTGAAAACAACCCAAGTTAAAAAAAAAAAAAAAAAAAAAAAAAAAAAGGCAAGAGAATGAAGACCAGCAGGATTTTAACTTACTTTCCGTAATAATAATAGTAATAATAATAATAATAGTAATGTATGTAAATATATTTATTGTTATAAAAGCTAAACAAGAATTCAGTTTTGAATAACGGAAGAAAAGTAATTAAACTTCAAAGAATGAAGAAAGGTCGAGGAAGTAAGAAAGAGGAAGGAAAGAAGGAGGAGGAAGGAGGAGGAGAAGAAGAGGAGGTTAAAAGAGAGGAGGAATTAAGGACGATGAATCAAACCTTCTGAATACGAATTGTAGTCCACTTTCTTCACCATTTTTCCAAGGGATTCACCGATGGTATTCTTCCGCCTTTGTTTGTTGCATACTTCTACGCTTTGCTTCAACACCTCCGAGGCAGCTTCTATGTCCCGCTGTTGAAATGAATGAATATATATATATATATATATATATATATATATATATATATATATATATATATATATATATATATATATATATATATATATATATATATATATATATATATATATATATATATATATATATATCCTCTGGTGAGCAAAGGCCAGATACCTACTAATTTCCACCATGTTAAAGGTCGACATGTCCCGTTACACGACGATATATATATATATATATATATATATATATATATATATATATATATATATATATATATATATATATATATATATATATATATATATATATATATATATTATATATAACATCAGATCTTTTTTTCCTTCTCTAGTGAAAGAACGAAGGTCAGCGAAGGGAATTGACCTAAAATAAGTTATCAACGTGTTCACGTATATCTCTTAATAAGGATTATTGCAATTATATATATATATATATATATATATATATATATATATATATATATATATATATATATATATATATATATATATATATATATATATATATATATATATATTATATATATATATATATATTAATTATATATATATATTAAAATAATTATGAGAAAAAATATTCAGGCGTTCATCACAGCTTTGTAGCGAGTTATATTTATTTCATTAAATATTAAATTTTTTGCCATTAGAGTTGTTGTTGTTGTTGTTGTTGTTATTGTTGGTTATATTTTTAAGATTATTGCAAAGAAAGTCACAAGTCTTCCCGAAGAGCCTGTACCTTCTAAAGATTTATTTAACGTTCGTTTCCAAGGCTTTAGAAAATTAAATATAATGGGAGCAGGTCCTTCGTCCTGTAGGAATTTTACTTTCAGAAAATTAGGCAATTAATTCATTTAATTATTTTTTTAAAAACATTTTAATACCTGCAATAAACAGGCAATATTTTTGTCCTTGGCAAATTTTGTAACTTTTATGTTATTAACGTAAGATAAAATCGATGTCTCCTTATTTTATGTTTGAAGTAACAAGAAATAATGGTTACTTCAAATCCCTATTTTGGGGGAGTATTGTTTTTAACGGCTGTAGTTAGTTTGGTTAATTAACATAACAAAACAAGTTTTTGCCTTAACGTTTTAGCCTTTCGAGTGAGTTTTTATTATTATTATTATTATTTTTTTAAAATAATTTTTTGGTCTTCTTCAAGACCATAAAAGAGTAACACTATAAAAACCGAAAAAAAGTCAAATAAAATTCACGATAGAACAGTTATAAAAACAACGACATACATTTTCCTTTTCTTGTGTATCAAAAAAAGTAAAATACGTGTATAAAATATACAAGCCAATATTAAAACATTATTACAATAAAAATATACCATCCCTGAAAGAAATAACCCAAAAGACCTGCATATATATATATATATATATATATATATATATATATATATATATATATATATATATATATATATATATATATATATATATATATATATATATATATATATATATATATATATATATATATATATATATATATATATATATATATATATATATATATATATATATATATATATATATATATATATATATATATATATATATATATATATATATATATATATATATATATATATAATATAGGTTCGGGTAATAAGGCCTAAGCAATAAAAATCCAATTTAAAATTCTTTGAATCGCGCAAGGTCACAAACGTAGGTAGCTAACACTCAAAGATGGTGCCTCAAATGTGTCGTGACGCGATGGCTCGCGAGATGTCGTCAGTCGCCAGATACAAACGTAAGTATTTTTTGAAACATTTCACAAAACTACGTAATTTTGCATTATAGATTTCTATTATTTAATACTTTTATTTCCTTTGAAGTTTAAATTATAATATCATGGTTCGAATCCTATTATTTTTAATTTTATTTACACACGTTGTCTGAGGTTATTAAGGCCTACAAAATTTGACCGTAGGCCTTATTATCCTCCTTTTTGTATCAATATTAAAGTTTTAGTTAGTATCTTTTTTAAAATGCAAGGAGTGTTATAATAAATAAAGACAACTGTTAACTACTTGTTTATTGTTTCTTTTCAGTGATAGCAATCACAATGTCCCCCAAACGAGCATTGTGGTCTGAAAATGACTTGGTGTCGGCTGTTCAAGCGGTAGAAAGAGGAATACTGAGCACCTATAAAGCTGCTGAAATAAAAAGAACAGTATTTAAGCAGCTTATGCCTACACCAGTCAAAAATACTGAAAAAACACCTATCGTTAGGAGAAAAGCCTTAAATTATAGGGGAACTCCAGTCACTAAAGACCTGTTTGACAAAAACAAGGAAGAGAAGAAAATAATAAAGACGTTGAATCTCAAAGGTAGAAGTGATACTAAGCAGAAACAAGTGAGTTGGTACTGTCATGGTTGTGAAGAGGATAAGATGGCAGATATGAGGCAATGTGCTAAATGCGGCAAGTGGTATCACGAGGAGTGCGTCGGTTTGTCAGCAGATGATACGGACACTTTTGAGTGTCCTGATGGCTGTTAATCAAAGGAATTTGTTGCTTTTTGTAAGACTTCATGCATGATTAATGCATATCTATGATTATTGATCTCAATTACCAAATATAAGATGCCTATTTTGATTATCTATGTATGTTAAAGTCTTAGGCCTTATTACCCGACCATAGTATAAAAAGGCCTATAGACAGGGTTTTAAAAAATGTTTAATTTTGTTTTTGTTTACGGCAAAAGTTGCCATTTTTTGTTTATATTTTATAATAATGGTTCTATAGGTTTACTTACTATTAAAATTGGTTGATTTCGATATATAGTTTTATTTTATTTCAAATTTCCCTTACCTGGGCCTTATTACCCGAACCTACCTTATATATATATATATATATATATATATATATATATATATATATATATATATATATATATATATATATATATATATATATATATATATATATATATATATATATTATATATATATATATATATTATATTATGTTTCAATAAAGCTGATGAAAGTTTTACCTTCAAAACAGTAACAAATAACGAATAAATTACTGGTAAATTACTAAATAAAATAAAACGAAGTTGGGAATGAATATGATTTAAATCTGAGGTGGAATATCAAAGGAATTAAACGAAAGAAAGTGTAACAGAAAACATGTTGCGTGTTCAGAAAGCAGCGCTGCAGTAACACAAATTAATCTATAATTTTTTATAGTCACATGAAAACAACGATAAAACAAATGGAAAACAAAACTACGGATAAAAATTTCCCCTAAAGTCTACGCCGCAAATAATAATAATAATAATAATAATAATGATTCTATAAAATTTTCCTTTAAATCTACGCCGTAAATTATAAAATAATAATAATAATTTTTATTATTATTAAAATCGTAATTTAATCTTTATTTTACAATATTTGTTCCAAAATCTTTTTTTAAATAACCAAAAATATTTATAAAAATTTTTTTATTTTAATATATAAAATAATTTGGCTTTTAAATATTGAAGCATATATTTTTTTAACTTTTATAAATGAGATAAAATCAGAAATCTTGTAATTTGAAAATCTCTCTCTCTCTAACACACACACACACACACACACACACACAAACAAATACAAAGGAAGTCGTTATGTTGCGGCTTCCAATTCTTTTTATCCATCAAACAGTTAAGTTTAATAAAGGGATAAATCTAATCCAGCTGACTGTTCAACTCACTCACTCACACAAATACATACGCACACCTACACACACTCCCACGTATATGAACACACGAACGAAAGAACTCTTACAAACTCGTTCAACCCATTATTTGCATTCTACCTTGTAGTAATGACGCAATAATAATAATAAAAACATTGAAAAAAGCTTCTTCCAAATTTGGCATTTAAATAAAAGAGCCATTAAAGGAGTCTCTCCATTGGCCTTGTTATTTGCTTCACATTTTTTATATTTTATTTTATTTTATTTATTTATTTTTATAATTATTTTAGTCTTACATAAAATTATTTTTCTTGATGCATTGTTATAGAGAATCTTCCTTATATTTTAACACACGCACACACACACACACCTACACTATATACAGTATATATATATATATATATATATATATATTATATATATATATATATTATTATATTTTATTTTATTATTTTTATTATTTTTTTATTTTTTTACAGGAAATATTTAACAAGTCTTTGTTGGGTGATTTGAGATGAAACTCCTAATATGTATTCAGGTCCTCAGGGTAAGTAAATGATATATAATGGTTATAGTAAACACCTTAAGTCCTTAATGGTTAGTGTAAACACATTATGTCCATATGATATTCAACAATATACCAAAACGAAGAAAATGACACAGAGGCAGTTGTAAACAATACTGTATAGAAGATAGTAGTTGTTCCCGTGTACACTATTTCAATGTTTCTTATATGTCACCACTGTCGCGAATTACAGTTTGGCAGCGTCTTTTGTTTGTGCTTGTTACTAGGTGTGCATGGCATTTTGATTAAGGTCTTCTCGTGCAAGCAAAAGAACTTGTTGGAATTGATTGAAAGTAAGCGATGGTCTGGGTTGTATAATTGGTCAATCACTCAAGCTTTCAGCATTTAGGTGGCCATCATCAATGTAAAGCACTATACACACCCTAAAAGAAAGTAACCCTGCATAACTGGCAATTCTCCTAAGTATACTGTGCTGTGTCGACTGTTATATTCTGCAAATCTTTTTCATTTCGCCTTAAATACTGTAGGACATATATCATAACTTAAGATACAAAATCTAGACTTTTGCCCATTCATTAATGTGTCAGTTGAAAAGATCTTGACGAACCTGGTAGTAGGTGATATACATGAATTTTTGAAATATGTTCAAATATAAAATTATGTTTTTCCTAGGATTATGATTTGTACTATATTTTTATTTTTGTATTTTTCTTATTCAACCGATTTTGTTAAAATTTTATGTGCAATTATAATTCATCGAGACACGCTTCTTTTATTCAGGTCATTTTTTGTATGGCTATCCACTTAATCTGTAGCAGATCAATGGCCAATTGTAATGGCCAACAAATCCTTCCCAAAGATCTTAATATTTTTAGTCAAAAAGAGTATTAAGGAAGAAACAAAAGATACAACAATGCAGTACATAAAAATATCTAAAATTAATGACAAATACATTAGTATGCTGTTTGTAACTCTTTCACAATACAAATTTTCTCTAAAATAATTGTTTCTTACAATCCGGATTATAAAGGATATAAAAAGCATTTCTTGTACTACTCTATTTGCGTAGGTTTAATGAAGTCAAAAGTTAGATGCAATAGATTCTTTAGTACCTCGGTTTGTCGTGCTCTTCTTCTTTGATGAGTTCTTTGGGGAACTGGATAAAAAATCATCATCATCGCATGTGGACCGAAAAATGCTTCATCGGACTCCACAGATAATAGAATAACAAAGAGCTGATGCCGATTGTTGATAAACTCATCTTTCTTTAAATACTTTTTAATCACACTTTTTCCCATTCTGAAAAATATTTTTTAATATATCCACAAAACGGCCTATTCATCCACAAAGGAGCTGCTTCTCTCTGTAGCAACAATATCGTCTTATCCTTTGTTTTAATCGTTTGAGCGTGAACTATATTGAGATTATCTAGATTCATTGCAAATTCTCCCTCATAACGCTAAAATATATCAGACTTGTAATTTTTTTCCTATTTACATCTTCTCTATTACAGAATACAAGTTTATTATTTATTTTAGTCCAAATGGGCAGGGATTTTCTAGGTATCCTGTTCTTTTGCAAAAAATATTACTCGATTAGATTTTCACTTTTGACTAGGGAAATTTAACTTTTCTTAAAATTAAACTTTTGCATTAAATAATTTGATGGATAATTTACCACTAATCATCACGGCTCGCTTCTTAATTAAGAAAACATTTGTTTCATCACGGCGAACTTGTGAAATAATGTTACCAATTCGAAATAAAAGCAAGTCTGTGACACCAAGACAAATAATTAAACAACAAACAGATAAAGATGACCCTTTCTCCCTAAGCAAAATAAAGGAAGAGGGGATGACAATTTTGTCAAGAAGTTGACACACGCTAATAATTTTCGATCACAGTAAAAATTTACAAGAACGATGTTTCAAATGTCAAGGAACAAAATTAGTAGGTATATGTTATTAAAACAAGCAAGTTCAAAAGGGACAACCATATATATATATATATATATATATATATATATATATATATATATATATATATATATATATATATATATATATATATATATATATATATATATCTAAAAGGTGAAACGAAGAATACGCCTCCACACGTAAGGCGTTATACGAGATAAAATCAATTAATTCTAAGAGTGAAAAGCAATAAGACTTACCGGGTCGAATGTCATAATGGCCTGAAGGTACATGAAAGTCCCGTAACCCAGAGCGTGGTACATACTTCGGTCCGCCCTGAAAGCAATTGCAACATACATGTTAATTTGAATTATAGTTAAGTAATTTGAATATATATATATATATATATATATATATATATATATATATATATATATATATATATATATATATATATATATATATATATATATATATATATATATATATATATATATATATATATATATATATGATCTGGCCGTCGTCGGGAATGGAGGTGCTTAAACCAGATGGGAAAAGAAAAGATAGAAGAATCAGATGGAAGAGAAGAGTAGAGAAGTGAACAGAACAGAAGAGAAAAGAACTACAGAAAAGAAGAGAAAAAAAGAAAAGAAAAGAGAAGAGAAGAGATGAGAAGCTTTCACAATTTATTCTAAAAATTGGATAGATTGTTCAGAGAACGTTATAGAACTGCATAGAAAAGAAAATCCAACTTAAAAATAATAACAGATTTATTTTAAAATATAATTTTTTAAAAATATTTTCAGAAACAAAATTAAAAGAATTGCAATTAAATTATTTTCAAAATTTTCTAGAGCAACAAAACTTTCGATTAACATACTTTCGGCTTAAGTTGAAAATTCAACGTTAGAAAGAATACAAAATTTAAAATCACGAGTATGGATTGGGCGACAAGGTTGGAGATCATGAAGAATAGTTCTTCGCATGGTTTTAAGGTCTGGGATTCTTTTTAACCAGTTTTTTTTTTTTTTGTCTTCCCATGTACGACTGCAGTAATTTTCCTGTAGTCGGCGCCACCCTGCATCATGCGGGATACGGTGTAGTGTATAAAAAAAAAAAAAATATATATATATATATATATATATATATATATATATATATATATATATATATATATATATATATATATATATATATATATATATATATATATATATATATATATATATATATATGATGGATCGGATGCCATATTTCTCATTTAAGGGACGTGATTTTGAGGGCTGCGGGATTTATGGGACGACCTTTTTGACTAGAAAAAAAGACTAACGTTCTTTTCTGCAATTGCGTGCAATGTTGCGTTTTTAGGGACATTCCTGATCTTTTGTCGGTTCACGGACCCCTCTCCCCCACCTGCCCCCTCCACGATTCGAACAGATTTCTGCCGGATTCAACCGCAAAAAAAAAAAAAAATGATCAAGAAAAAGGGTGAGGTGAACATAGCAATTCTGCAAACTCGGGTAACTTCCTGATACCGACTTTTGGGTGTTAACGGGCCCCCTTCCCCCCGACTTAAGGTTAATTTCGATGGGTTGAACCCCTAAAACGGTGTCAGGATAGAGCGTGAGGTCAATTTCAGTGGAGTGATTTGCAATTACAAATCAAAATTCCGTTACTTTTTTTCCAGTGAAAAGCTCAACCCATAAATCCCGCACAACTCAAAAGAGCGTCCCTTACTACTGATGCGGATGCTGAATTTTGGTGAAGTGCGGATGCGAATGTTGAATTTTCGAAAGTGAGGATGCGGATGAGGATGTTAATTTTGATGACGATGCGAATGAGTATGCTATCGCTAATATATATATATATATATATATATATATATATATATATATATATATATATATATATATATATATATATATATATATGTGGAGTCTAGAGCTTTTCGCCTTATCAACTCTCCTGCTCTCACTAATTCTCTCCAATCTCTTTCTGCCCGTCGAAATGTTGCGTCACTCTCTCTTTACTATCGCCATTACAATGGACACTGCTCTTCTGAACTCTCTCGTCGCATACCTCCTCCACTGAGAAGGGTTCGTGCGACTCGTCTTTCTACACAGTCTCATCCTTTCTCTGTCCAACTCTCTGACCCTAGACTTAACCGCTATGCTCAATCTTACATGTATACTCTACTGGTAAAGTCTGGAACACACTTCCTTCATCTATTTTCCCAACTTCCTATGACTTAGCCACCTTCAAACGCCGTGTATCAGGTCATGTCGGCCTTTAATTAGACCATGTTCCCAACTTTCCCCCTAACTCTGGTGGAATATTGGTAGGTCTCTGGCCTTTGCCCACCAGAGATGAAATAAAATATATATATATATATATATATATATATATATATATATATATATATATATATATATATATATATATATATATATATATATATATATATATATATATATATATATATATATATATATATATAGTTGAGACAGCTTATTTCCTAGTTAACCTTACTCCAATTAGAAAGATTAACGCCAATACAAAGGGTTTCCACATACTCATTCAATACACTGTGAACGTTTCACACCGTATCTCGGTCCGTCTTTAGCACAAATTAATTTTTACAAATTTCTATTTTAAAAATATAAATTCATTAACTATATATGATATTTAAAATAATAAAATAAAATAATAATAAGTACAATAAAATAATAAAAATAAAGTAATAATAACATTGAAATTACAAATAAAAAAAAAAAAGAAAAGGCTGGACCATTTTGGGAGAAAAGACTTTTGTTGAGTGAAAAGAAAAAATACAAAAAGCTTGATCATTAAGGATGGGCAAAGAGTTTTTATATATAAAATCCCAATATCCTAACACACACACACACACACACACGGACCGACCGGGGCACGATCAAGAAGGGAATACGCATGTTGAATGATAAAGAAATTAAAAGAAGAAAAAGGGTTGGTATCTCCATGGTTTTTTATGGCAGAGCGTTCAGGAGAGGAAAGAGGAAAGTCAGTTTTGAAGGAAACTCCTCTATGCTTATCAATCCTCACTTTTAATTGTAGACCAGTTTGTCCTACAAACGCCGCATTACAGCTGGCATATCTGTATTACAGCATCATTCGTAAAACCCTTCGGATGATATTGACATAGTTCTAATTGTTCTTTTAATGATTTCAGTATACTGAAATCATTAAAAGAACAATTAGGACTATGTCAATATCATCCGAAAGGTTTTATGAATCTGCAATGGAAACGTTGAAAAAAACTCAATCTTATAGCTATTTTTCATCTTTCAAACAAGAATAAACTCTCCTTCGCTTCTAAGGTTCATTTCGTGAATTTATTATTAGTATTATTTTTCATTTTTGGTTGCTGAAGTTTGTTTCAGCTTTTTTATGCTTTTTATGTAATGATGAGTGGCAATAGGATGATTAAAAAGATAAAACTAATTCAACACATAGCTATAAAGCGAGTAGATATAATGGGTGATAGAAAGAAAAACAATAAGTCAACACTTAGTTAAAAGTTGGTAACTGCAGGGTGATTAAAAAGAGAAGCAATAATTCAACACATTATTAAAAGTCGAGCAGCTACAGGGTGAACGAAAAGATAAGCAATAATTGCGCACTTAGTTAAAAGGTGAGAAGCTACAGGGTGATTAAAAAGAGAAACATATAATAAGTCAACTTAGATAATATAATTATTACCAACTTTATAGAATGATCGGATAAGATTTTTTAACAAGTATATAGCACAATATTGCATTTAAAATAAATTCGGTGTAAGTGGTGAAAATGGGTTATATATATATATATATATATATATATATATATATATATATATATATATATATATATATATATATATATATATATATATATATATATATATATATATATATATATATATATATATATATATATATATATATATATATATATATATATATATATATATATATATATATATATATATATATATATATATATATATATATATATATATATATATATATATATATATATATGCACCATTTCGTGGGTTCTTAAGAACTATCAAAGTCGGATGCTGTCCATCAAAATTAGTATGTTCTGGATATTCGAGATTATATATATATATATATATATATATATATATATATATATATATATATATATATATATATATATATATATATATATATATATATATATATATATATATATAATACGCACTTCGATTTGACCTTGTTCGATGTTGTTGTTACGTAAGAGGTAGTTCAAAAACATTCCGAAATCTCAAATTTTTTTTTTTTTTTTTTTTTTTTTTACAAAAAATAAACAGAATTTCTTCAGTCCTTCCCTTCCCCCAACTTCAAGCACATTATACTCCTCTTATCCCCCCAATTTACCTTTGAAAATATGAAATAATTGTTGTATTTTATTATTATTATTATTATTTAGAGGGTAAAATAATAGGAAAAAAAATAAAAATAAAATAATATAATAATATTATATATTATATATATTATATATATATATATATATATATATATAATATATAATATATATATATATATTATATATATATATATATATATATATATATATATAATATATATATATATATATATATGGTTAGCAATTTCGTAAACCTGTTTGGAAAATATCTACAAATAAAACTTCGTTGTATACCACGTGAGAATGACGTAGCCGGAAAAAAATATTTTGGCTTATGACTACTATTTTTTCACACTAATTAACTTCTTGATATATATATATATATATATATATATATATATATATATATATATATATATATATATATATATATATATATATATATATATATATATATATATATATATATAGAGAGAGAGAGAGAGAGAGAGAGAGAGAGAGAGAGAGGGAGAGAGAGAGAGAGAGAGAAATGTTCCACACGCCAGGATTCGAAACAAATTGCATCAGCGTCGCCGTTAGACAATGTACATAAGGTTCTACCACTAAGCTATTCCGCCTTCTCAGAGAAGAAGGCATAGTAGAACTGTAACCCAGGATTACCCCCAGCAAAATGCAATGTAACCCCAGAGAGGTTCAAAGTACCCTCCAACTGATTCTAATAAGTACCGAGTTGATGCGGTGATTCGAAGCATAAGAGCTTGAAAACTGTTCTACTATGCCTTCTTTTCTAGGAAGGCGCCGTAGCTCAGTGGTAGAGCTTTGTATACACTGTCTGACGGTGACGCTGTTGTTAGTGGTTTCGAATCCTGGCGTGCGCAATAGTTGTTGTGCCCATTGGCGTTGCTTGATCTTGATTGGTTGCTCCTGTAACCCAGGAACACCTCAGAAAAATGCATATATATATATATATATATATATATATATATATATATATATATATATATATATATATATATATATATATATATATATATATATATATATAAACAGCGTTCGTACATCAGCCTTTTTTCACACCTATAGAAGGACGGATTTCGAGTTAAGTGAGGTCATTGTAAAGGTCAATGTCGAACGATTTTTGGCAAATGCGAACCCGTAATAACAGGTACATTTTCTCTTACTTCCAAAGAGAAACTTTTTGATATACCAATTTACTCTATAAAGAAATGGTATCCTTCAATCATGCTTATAGACTGCACAATATTTTCTTAATACTCGTACTTTGAGGGAGATATAGAGGCAGAAAAAAAACAGAGAGAGAGAGAGAGAGAGAGAGAGAGAGAGAGAGAGAGAGAGAGAGAGAGAGACGCAAATGAAGCGATACATACAAAAGGGTTAAGGTAACGAACCTTGTATACAGAAGAAGTTTAATTAAAAAAAAAAAAATGAACATAATACGCTTTGCCAATGGGCTTAAATGACCGCAGATAAATCTACTGCGTCAAATTCATCATTTTTTTTAACCAACGTTAATGAAACTAAATTTAAAAGGATGAAGAAAGTTTTTAAATTAATATATAAATTCTTATTCACCTTGACAAAGGGAAGATCGAGTAAATAAACTACTTAACAGAAAAAAATATTATTATTATTATTATGGAAAATAGAGAGAGTCACTCAATTATCTAGAAATAAATTTAATGGATGCTGACATACCGAAAATTTTATCTTTATAGATCGGATAAAAGAAATTTCTAACTCTTTTTCATTAAACAAAAATTTCTCATAAAATAATATAAAATAATAATAGTCAAGTCGACATAGAAGGTTAGACAAAGTAGATTAAAAAAAAAAAAAAAAAAAAAAAAAAAAAATTACAATCAGAGACCCAAAAGTATTAGTTTTCAAGATAATATTGAAAATGTATAGGAGAGAATTCCGGGCGAAGGAGTCAACCAAGAATACATAAAGCCCCCCAAAAATAGCGAAGGAAATAGGAATATCCTAAAATACGACCTCAATTTGAAAACCTTTAAGAAAATGATACTAAAAGTACGAATTTTAACTTGACTGAAAATCAGTTTTAATCACTAGCTTTAAATAGCTTTAAATTTACTTTTTTTTTTTTTTTTTAAATAAATAGTTTGCATCTTCATTGGGCATTGACCAACTCTAGAAGAAGAACTTTTCTAGATAGTATATACCTAGAATCCCAAGTGGGATCGAACCGGCGCCTTCAAGAACATGACAATCACTCTACCGTTTGAGCCATGCCATTGAATACATAATACTTAATCGTAAAATTTTGTTACTATTTCCTGGAAAATTTAAAATAATATATTTGAGTTTCCCGTTTTTAGGGTTAACTTCGTATAATGACGAAATAAAGACATTTATACGAAGTTATATATATATATATATATATATATATATATATATATATATATATATATATATATATATATATATATATATATATATATATATATATATATATATATATATATATATATATATATATATATATATATATATATATATATATATATCCCTACATTACTCTTTTCAATTTGGAAGACGCCCCTCCCCTACAGCAGTTATTAGACGCAAGGAGGGTTGCCTTTGAGCAACTGATCTATTTCGTATTTCAAATTGGGGAACAGAAAACATGGTCGTTTTAAATGGTTCCAAAACTCAATTCCTCAATGAATTCGACACAACTATATCTTCTTCGAAAAGTGAACTACTCAAACTTTCATCTCTTCCTTAATATTTCCTTTGGTGGGTAAAGCCCAGAGGCCTACCAATTTTTACTGGAGTTGGAAAAATTAAAGGCAGACATGTTCCGATATATATATATATATATATATATATATATATATATATATATATATATATATATATATATATATATATATATATATATATATATATATATATATATATATATATATATATATATATATATATATATATATATATATATATATATATATATATATATATATATATATATATATATATATATATATATATATATATATATATATATATATATATATATATATATATATATATATATATATTTATATATATATATATATATATATATATATATATATATATATATATATATATATATATATATATATATATATATATATATATATATATATATATATATATATATATATATATATATATATACATTAGGAAATGCTGCAGAGTTAAAACTTTTATGAGCAACGTCGGAATTGTTATACTGATAATAAACTTCGTTTTAAAATAAAGAATGAAAAACTAATAATAATTATGCAGCAAATAATTGCCTGACGGAAGGACAAAAATAAATTTATTTACTTTGTCCATTTCCGCATAGTAGTCTATAATAGCCTTCCAGTATTAAAGTGGATCAAGTCCAATTTTCACACATTTTTTTAGACAAATAGGAATTTTTTTTTTTTTTTTTTTTTTTTAATACAGAAACGTCACTACTCATGGGCAGAGCCCCTTTCTTTTTTGAGATAAATGAAATTAAAATTAATTTGCATTAATGGAAAGTTAAATAAATCCACTAGATATTGTTAATTAACTCCTTAAAATCAACTAAATTTTAGTTTATGATGTCATTATTGGGATATAAAAATTGTTGAGTTCAAAATAATTTTTTTTACTGCAATTTTGATTTCGGCTTCAATCATTTAAGCTTTGAGCGCCTCGTGTATATATATATATATATATATATATATATATATATATATATATATATATATATATATATATATATATATATATATATATATATATATATATATATATATATATATAAGATTTCAATTCTATCCGATATCCAATATACCATAAATATTCATTCTTTTTAAAAAATGTTTGTGTGTGTGTGTTCGTGCGCGCGAGATTTTCTTTGTAAAAGGTCAAAAACTTTCCGAGCTTAAATTTAAACGGAAACAAAATATAAAAATAAAATAATGAGAATCCCAAACACTTTTTCCACACGAAGGGCCCCAAATTAAGAAGAATAAATAATAATAATAACAATAATCAACTGACCCTTCCTTTTTGGGTACGGGGGAAGGAGAGACGATGTCAGGACGATGACCCCAAAGAAAGTCCTTCGATCCCTAAACTTGTAGGATAATAAAATCGTAGTGATTTCTATTACAAACAATTATTAATTTGTATTTTATCATGATAAAAATATTTAAAATATTATTAAAAAGTTTCAATGGACCCCATTTGATTATGTTAATGTAAACAAAAGCATAATTTCAACATATATATATATATATATATATATATATATATATATATATATATATATATATATATATATATATATATATATATATATATATATATATATATATATATATATATATATATATATATATATATATATAGTCTATCCGAAATTAGTGCAGTATCCTTGGTCGCGTTGGAAGTATACAAGACCTTTCCTTAAACTCTAAATTTTCGTCATATTACTGGTGAATTTTTTTAACTTGTGGACATTCTTGATAGTTTCCTCACTAATTTCAAGGTTTTCTACGGTGTCCTTTCTTTCAAATATTCCGCTGATACAACCTCCTTGCGAATAAGGAAAGGAAATTAGGTAAAGAATGTAACATTCCACGATCACAAACAAGTTGGACTTGCCGCTGAACTTTAATTCGGTTGGAATGATTTGTTATTCAAGAGAAATTACTCTAAATAGAGTACTCTAAATAGAAGATTTACTGAATTCACAACTAGTTACCATTATCTTCAAAGTCCCGAAACTCGTGTAAATTGTATCCGGCAAAATTTATTATTGGACGTGCAACTACTATCTTAGCTACTAATATTGGAAATCCAGTTTCTCCTTTTCCCATATTTTTGCCTCTGTCAAAAATCTCTCTTCAAGCCTCACTTCTCTCTCTTTTTCCCTACTCTTGTTTTTTTCCAGAAAGATAAAAAAGCAGTTTTACATTCTCATACAGCCAAAATTTTTGCTCAAACTTTTGCCTCACCTATGGTTTTAAATAACTTTTCACCCTCCGACTCCCTCCAGCACATTTATGCCTATATAATAATGTAATTTTTTTCCTAAAGATGATCTAACCTTTGATTTTTCCCAGAGAAAAATTAGTTGTTTTTAATGAATCAAAAATTCTCGATATACATTTCACATTTGCTATGACATTTTAGAAATAACAAAATTCAAACTTTCCTCTATGCATAAAAAAGATATTCCTGGAGTCTACTTTTCTCATAATCTCTTTTGAAAGATTACACGATTTCTCTATCCTTTCAAACTGGAAGGATTATTATTTCTTATTCTTAACAAGTTTCTATATAAATTAGAAGTTCTGAAGCACTTCCAGAATTAACTTACATTTCCTTACGTGCTTCGTCCGTATTTGTATGGAGTACGAGTGGCACGCATGAAAAGGTTCCACTTAAACAGCTCTTCTCAAACCGGGCTCTTTATATCATAAAATCACTAACAAGTTATGACCAATACATTTACTAGTTCTGACCAAATTATTTCTACTAGCAGAATTCTTGGATAATTTTCATTATACTATCTCTATTATAATGAACGCTTCTCTCTTAAACTTTCAGCCAAATACCTCTTTCCTTAGAAGGCAGTATGGGTGACGTATTTTTGACTCATTATATCATCCGTTTTCTCTTCAAACCTCTAACCCCAGGCTTGATTGCAATGCTCATATTCTTCTTCCTTCATTTTTCGTACATGGCAACACTTTCATACGCCTTGTATAGAGACATCTCGGTCCTTGACCTAGATTCAAGTTTAGATTGGTTCATTCTCCGTTTTTGCATTTTAAGTGGCCCTACGGTCTTCTCCCACCAGAGATTTTCATATATATATATATATATATATATATATATATATATATATATATATATATATATATATATATATATATATATATATATATATATATATATATATATATATATATATATATTATATTTATATATTTTATTTTGTTTATCTAAATTCTATATTAATAGCATTGAGATAATATTTATGTCTAAATTTATAATTTTCCTTACGTTTAAATGTATAATGCAAAATATACATAGAAAATTAAAAATTAAACTTTAAAATATATATATTTTCGCAAGTCAACGAACGATGAAAATAAACTTGAAAGCAACAGAAATCAATTTAGACAATGTCCTTCCTGCCCAAATGTTCCTTTTAACAAGAAAATAATTTCAAGGAACGACAAAATTTGAAATGGAAACCGGAATTCATTACAAAATCTAAGAGGGAAAAAAAACGAGTACAAGGTTGAGAGTCTTATGCAAATAACGAAGAATGTCGAGTCACTCTTAAACATTCGAAGGTTTTTTATTCTCTTAAGCAATCGTTCACTCTTATCTAGGAAGGTTTTTTTTTTTTCTTTTACCTTTCAAAATGAAAAATTTCGTTCAGTCCATGGTATACATAATAATTTTGTAGTTAAAAAAAAAAAAAGTGTAGTTACTACAAATGAGCGAATAGGAATAAAAAAATTCCGATATAATAAATGGATCAACGGATTACATATTAAA
Source organism: Armadillidium nasatum (assembly GCA_009176605.1). Classification (NCBI taxonomy): domain Eukaryota; kingdom Metazoa; phylum Arthropoda; class Malacostraca; order Isopoda; family Armadillidiidae; genus Armadillidium; species Armadillidium nasatum. The sequence goes on from SEYY01019639.1 coordinate 37,715, forward strand.
TTATCTACATAGGAATTCAGAGCTCTGACAGAATTGAAAGGTTTTGAGTGGAACCAGAGCTTGAGTAGCAAGATTTTCAGTGGAGTTGGAGCCCCCAAAAAAATAACAACAAATTGGGTGTGGAATTGGAAAAAAAAATATAAATAAATAAATAAATAAATAAAAAATAAATTTAAAACCTTAAAATAAAGAAATTCCCTGACCGAAGTCGAACAGGATATTTAAAAATGACGAATTTGCCGGAGTCAGCAAATTTAATTATAAACCTCACAGCCCTGATTTAACACTAAGACTTTGGAGCTGAAGTCAGAATTATTAAGGTGGAGCTAGAGCCAAAGCTACAAATTCTATAGAAGTTGGATTCAGATATTATTATTATTATTATATTATATATATATATATATATATATATATATATATATATATATATATATATATATATATATATATATATATATATATATATATATATATATATATATATATATATATATATATATATATATATATATATACTGCAATAACCGCAAAAAAAATTAGCCAGAAAACAAACAACACATGTAGAAAGATGAACAAGGTTTTCCTCATCTGGTGTCGAACCACTACAGGTTGCGTCTTAGATAGTGTACTTGACACTTTAACCATGAACTATATTTATCCTCAAACCCCAAAAATTTTAATTTAAAAACTTCAAGGGAACGATTTTCTGTCTAGGAATTCTAATCAGGTTTTCACCTTCTCCTTCCCTCGGTCTTAAATTTTTAATTAAATTATTTTAAACATAGCACTGACAGGAATAAATAATAAATCACCTTTATCTTCTTGCAAGTGCTATATATATATATATATATATATATATATATATATATATATATATATATATATATATATATATATATATATATATATATATATATATATATATATATATATATATATATATAAGGTTTAAGAATACTAGTTCAGGGTCAATCAATTTGTTATCCACACAAACAGGAAGGAACACGTCTCGGAAAACTGTGACAGTGCAAGTCTCATCTTGATTCAGTGACTTGGCAGTAGTTAACTTGGTTGTGATTTGAGGCTTGTAATGAAAGATTGTGTTCAAGCCTTATCATGGATTTTAGTACGAAGCAACGTTCAGCAATATAGTTCTATTTCAACGCTGGAAAAAGTTCTACGAAAACATTTAAGAAGAGAAAATGTCTTGGAAACCTCATACCACAAAGGGTTGCATGTCCAACCTCAAATACGTTGGGGATTCTGGTCATATTTTTTCTTCGTAACAACAAGAAATAATCTTTCTGGTTCCTCTTTCTGATTCTCTTTTTAGTATTTTATATAAAATTTCAACTCTAATTTTGCTTCCTTCTCTAGTTCCTTCTCACGTACAGCATCATATACAGTATATATATATATATATATATATATATATATATATATATATATATATATATATATATATATATATATATATATATATATATATATATATATATATATATATATATATATATATATATATATATATATATATATATATATATATATATATATATATATATATGTCCTAACGAATCGTTGGGACAAATGGTAAAAATCTCACAAAATTTTTCAATAGAGAAAAGACAAGTTAAGCATAAAAAAAGTCGCTTCACTAATTTATTTTTTAATAAAACAAAAAATTTGTTGTGACATTTTTGCCACTTGTTCCAACGATTCGTTAGGACAATTTTTGTAGTGAAGGGATGCACCGAAGCTTCGGTATGCCGATTACTTAGGTAAATTGCCGAAAATGTTCAGATAATCGGTTGAAGCCGATTAATTAGCGGGGACACAAAATGTCCTAATTTCTGTTGCTTTTATTCTTAAAATAGATACTTTGAATTTATAGCAAATATTGAGCATTTAGGATGTAAATGAAATTAATTTTCTAATAAATATGTGTGGACTGAAATTAACTAATAAGTTTATGAACAAACAGTTCTTTGCAGCTGTTAAAAGTGTTTTACGTATTTAAAATTTTTTCATAAAATCAGTGGACAAATTCTAATTCTTAACCGTGTTATGGTTTTAATCTGTTTGTGGTTGCTTCATATATATTTCCTTTTGTACTGAAAAGAAGCTTACTCATTTCTGAAGAGGGTAGAGCACTGAGGTATTTTTTGGTCAATGAAGAAAACCTAATAATTGATTTTCTTTTTTTTTTCGGGCTATAGTTAATTGGTAACCTGCACACCATTCATTATTCAGAGCTACTGATACACAAATATAAATTATGGGGTGAATCATTCCACATTTCGTCATTTACTCTTTTAATAAGGATGACTGATTATTTCGCGCTATTATATGAAAGAACTAGAATCACTCTATATAAATGTGCCAGAATATTTTGAATTTTGGTAAGTCTTAGACATCTGCCGTCACAACTTTTCTGAAATCAGCTGACATTTGACTAAAAATCGAAAACTCGTAAATCAAAGACTTTTAAGAATATTTATGAGTTTTATAATTTATAATATGTTTCAATTACTACTGGCCATTGCATCTAAAAACTTCTCTACCTCTAGTTGTCTTATTCCTAAGTGATCTTACAAACTCAGAAGAAGAAGTACAGTGATTTACAGGGAGAGTCGGAAGGAACGCACCAAACTGTGAGAGTATTCTACACATAAATGTATGACCTAAGCACCCAAAAGTTGTAATCCGATCTTCATTTCGAAGTAGACTTCGAAAAGAAATGAGATTTATATATATTGACTGCCTGTTTAATCTTAAACCTTTAGAATGCTGTATATACAGGGTTCTAAAGATTTAAGAGTAAACATCAAGTATTCTAGCATATGGTAAACAACACAAAAAATCAGCATTTGTGAACAAATCACCTGTCAGTTATGAAATATTTTGGTAGACAACCGTGATAAAAGTGACAAGCAATGCCACACATCTATTCAATCTGCAATATGCGAATTTAATGTCTGTTTATGGTTTTTGCAACGGGAATACTACAGCTGCGGTTGAAGAGTATCGTCAAAGGTATCCGCATGGTAGAATTTCGGATAAAAACTTATCAAAACTTTCAACACATTGTGTGAGACCGGTAGACTTTCCAGTGCGCACATCACATCTGAACGTACCCGTAGAAAGATGTAAATGAAGTATAAGGCATTCTAAATTTAGTAGAACAGAGCCCTACGAACTAGCTCCAGAAGAATTGCAGCACAACTCGAAATTCGTAAAACAGGAGTGATTGCACATTACACGAACAGAATTTATATATATACCACCTACAGCGTGTACAGCACCTACAACCAGGAGTATTCTATACGCACTTGCAATTTTGTCGATCGATAATCTTCATTTGGTTCGATACATACTTTTTACCGAAAAGGCAATATTCACTTTTAACGACTTCGAAGACACCCGAAATTCTCATCGATGATGTGACGAAAATACCCACAAATTAGTCGAAACAAATTTTCAGCATCCCTTTCCAGTTAATGTGAGGTATGGGTTTGTCGATAGTCATAATTGGTCATTTCATTATTGAGAACGTTATTTGGAATTAGAAATGTAAATGTAACCTATTAGAAGATATTCCTTTAAACATAAGAAATGTTTTGCACTAAATGGAGCTCCTCCGCATTTTACTCGCCAGGTCACACAATATTTGAATGGAACTATTCCAGAACGATGGATTGGTCGAGGTGTGCCTATTAGATGGCCGACAAGGTTTCCAGACCTCACACCATTGGATTTTTGTTTAAGGGGCTGGTTGGTTGAAGGTGAGGTATACAAAAGGTGGACGAAGGAGATGCACTAATTCCCCGTATTTTGAATGCTGCAGCTCACACAAAAGAAAAAAAAGAATTTAGGAGAGCAACAAATGCTATTCATACGAGCCAGAAAATGTATAGAGATCCATGGTTGCACCTTTGAAAATTTATTGTAAAATAAATGTACTTTTCAAATAAGCTTTTTGTTAGCTTGTTTAATCAAACCTAAACCTTTGTAACTCTGTGATTCGACAACAAATGAAAATCCGATAACAACTTTTGGGTTTTTAGTCATTCATTTATTTGTAGAATACACTCCCGGAGTTAGTGCATCCCTCCCGATTCACCTACATATATATATATATATATATATATATATATATATATATATATATATATATATATATATATATATATATATATATATATATATATATATATATATATATATATATATATATATATATATATATATATATATATATATATATCCTTAAACAAAAATAATAATCCGAGTCACAAACATATAAATTAAAAAGTGCAATATCGTTTTAAATTACAATTTTTTCATTAAAAAAAAAAACAAAAAAAAAGCAAACAACAACAACAACATAATTATATGTGACGTCCTTAATTAATTAAATTTAGAAAACAATTTACCCTTGGGATTAATTCTTATTACAGTTTAAAGGTTGTTTACGACATATATAATGTCTTTTTTCCCAACATTATATATATATATATATATATATATATATATATATATATATATATATATATATATATATATATATATATATATATATATATATATATATATATATATATATATATATATATATATATATATATATATATATATATTTGGAAAACTTTAGTTGTACAGTACAAAAATGAAAAATACTGTATTAATCCATTAATTTTCTATATGAATTAATAACAAAGAATAAATTAACACATTGGGACTATCACAATATTAATTTTTCCTTAAATAATTATTATTTTTTTTTTTTTAAATGACTGGAGATGTTAAACATTTTTGTAAGAAAAAATCGTAGAATGCGAAATTCTGAAGGATTGAATTGATGATATTTTTAGTGTTCTCAAATTTTCGAGTTGAAAAGGTTAGCTATACTATTACTCGTCCACGGTGGCTCCCCATGTGTTTCCCTATTCGAGCGGTGAATTAGCATATATATAACTGAGCAGAGGTCAAAAAATAATCTTTGTATACGACAAGAGAGTGTATAACTCCAAAGAAAGTATGATTTTGTATTTTAATAGAAAGACTTTATTAGAAAACTGGATTCCCGAGACATATCATACCAAAATATTGTTAATGTATATAATTGAATAATTTAACGATATGAAAATTATTTCAATCAATTTTCCAAGGTAAAACTATTGAGAATAAGGACTATGGTCTATTAAACACGTGAACTAAAACCTATACTTAATTCTAAGTGAAGGACAGACTGCGAAAAATAAACATCTGTCAGCTCAATGCTTGGCTTTATATCACATAAATGGTAAAAAAACAGTGATAGTTCTAGGCACAACGAAAAAAAAGGTCAACAGAGGTTTGCCAAATCTACATTTACCAAAGCCCTCTCTATTCTAGAGAATTGTAATTCTCACTCTCTATTCTACAGAGTAATAATTCACTCTTTCTCTCTCAAGTTTCAAAACTTTACTATATTTGTCACACCCTTTAACTCATATAATACAATCCAAATTCGAATTTACAATAATAATGACAAAAATTTATTTTAAATCAGCAATTGAAGTCTTTAGAAAGTATAAAATCGAAAATGTTCGAAAAGAATATCGAAACTATTTAAAAAAAAAAAAATTGCTTTAAATTTTAGTGATATTTATCTTCTAATTTAATAAATAATAATAATAATATAATAAATCCAATCGTAAAACCTTCATATAACGGTATGGCGTGCCTCCTTCCACATATCCAGAGTATTAATATATACAATAGTTAAGAGATAATCGCTAATACAAAATAAAAATAATAAAATACGATTTAATGATTTTATACTCAGGAGACTGTGATAATGACGTCAATAATGATGACTATATGTCGACAAGGTTATCTTATAATAGCAACAAAAACATGTTTTTTTTCTTGTTTTACATAAAACTATGATCATTATATTGTTCTATGATGAACAAGTTTATCTAGTGTATAATAAACAATGAAGAAATAGTTTATTAAAACCTTTTCAATAAAGTTTGCTTTGAAAATAATTAAGAAGCTTTCGAGGTAAGGTCACTCAGTGCTTATCGAAGAACTTCATAACAGCAAAATTCAGAAATTTTTAAATAAAAAATAAAAATAAATAAATAAATAAATAAGTTAAAAATAAAATTAAAACATTAAAAATTTAAAAGTTCATTACTCACAGGTTATTCGACAATCCTTCCCTCCCTCCCTCTATCCTCTCCTCTCATGCCTTCTAACAAGAGTCCGTAAGAGAGATCGAACCAGCCTCTTTAAGCACGTTAATAATCACTCTACCGTCAAGCCACGGTATATAGAAATCGATATCAAAAAGAGTTGAAAAATGACATTCATAAAACGAGTTACAAATTCTCTTTAAAAATGTCATTCCTAAATGAGACAGAAAGCAACGTCATTTAATTCTATACTCGAGGGAAATAGGACAACACAATGATTTAAATAATTAAAAACTATTTTTTAATAAGAAATATCAACTAATATCCAAAACTAAAATGACAAAACCCAAATAATTATCAATAAAAAGATACCTTTTGTGTTAACAAAAATGGAGATTTGACCAAATGGCAATAAAAAGGAATTAAGAAAATGTCAAAATGAAAAAGAGCAAAATTTTAATCCTTTTTATCTTTTCATAAATAAAAGTTTCATTAATTAAAGCAAGTTTGAGGACATGGGATAAAGCGAAAGAAAAACCTTCCTCTAAATAGTAGCAATAGTACTAGTAATAGAAGTAGTAATAGTAGTAGATGTAATAGTAATGGTAGTAGCAGAAGTAGCAATAGAAGTTGTAATAGTAAAATAATAATAATAAATGATTGCACAAAAAGGAAAAAAAGAAAGACTTTCAGAAATGAGAAATACTTTTCCTTCGAAAAATTAAAGAAAGACCGAAAGACAAATTCGCTTTAAAAACTTTTTCATCAGTAAAACTTTTAACAAATCCAATTTTAATATATATATATATATATATATATATATATATATATATATATATATATATATATATATATATATATATATATATATATATATATATATATATATATATATATATATATATATATATATATATATGGAGATAGATTGATAAATAGATAGATAGATAAGTATAGATAGATTATAAATACAAATTGAGAGAGAGAGATAGAAAGAGAGAGAGAGAGAGAGAGAGAGCCTGCATGTCTGCTACGTGGTGCAGAATATTCATAGATCTATAGCAGTAAATGAGAAAAGAGAATTCTTACACAAAGGGTTCT
>SEYY01019639.1:50000-57500 GCA_009176605.1 Armadillidium nasatum
ACTTCTCTATATCTTTTCATTTTCACGTATTAAAACCTTTTACGTTTAGCAAACCCTTCCCATTTGCGTTTTAAGATCCCTATATCTTTACTTTTGAACTTCCCAACCTTTGCATTTTCACACATCCAGTCCTTCAGCCGTTTCACGAGGTCCCATCTTCCCGTTAAGTTCCAACACAAACTTACAAACACACTCAAACATACTCACGCATAAACATATCCATGCTCATATGAATTCATATGTAGAAGCATATTATATATATATATATATATATATATATATATATATATATATATATATATATATATATATATATATATATATATATATATATATATATATATATATATATATATATATATATATATATATATATATATGCAAACACAAATATGCATACGTACAAATAATCACACTCAAACACGCACATACACACGTAAACCTTCAGGTATTCACATGCACAAACATACATATGTACGCAAACATGTTCATATACAAGCACATATATTTACAATCTCACATACTATGCATGACAAGAAATACGACCACATGCATACTTTTCGTTATATTTATTCATATACACTGCAACTGTAAGCAAGTAATTGCAATTAGTTCAAAATTTAGCCATTGCACACACTGTTATACTTAACGTAAAGTATAAATTAATGTATATTACTTCTAATGAGCACATCATATTCTTTTGAAGCATTTAAACCCACTCCATTACAATATATTTGTCTCCCAAAACATTTCCCAAACACAAACTTAAGGTTTTTCATTTATACTTTTAATTCATACCCTCTTGTTACATTCGATCATTTCTATAACACAGATCAAGGACTTTGTATACATTTCTACTTTCTACATTTCTCAGAATATCCCATAAATTTACATACTTAAACTTTGTCACTAAGGCATGAACAAAGTCAGGCTAGTATCTCTCTAACATGCAAGTTATAGATCTTTACTTTCATAATTCACCTCAAAATTAATCAACATATAATTTGAATTTCCATGGTTAACCTAACTAAGGCATGTACAGTCGTCAACAAAAGTTAGTTCCTATTAAGCTGGAAATAAATATTTATATAAAATGGGGATCATTTCAGGTTCAGCCAATCACAGTTCAATTAAGCCCCGCATCAATGTTTTTATTTTCTTTTATTCAAAATAGAGCTTTTATGAAATGATTTCCATTTTATATAAATATTTATTTCCAGCCTAATAGGAACGAACTTCTGTTGACGACTGTACAAAGCCATGCCATCATCAATCTAACATACAAATTCCAGAACTTTACATTTATATTTAACCTAAACTCATGGACATATAGCTTAAATCTCTATATTTAACAATTTTTATTACAAAGACATGAACAAAGAAGTGCTTTCACCCCACAGACTCGCAATTATAGAACATTTGTAAATTTTTCACCCCTAGTTTCTTATATATCTTAAATCCCTATATTCAACTTAGTTATCACAAAGGCATGATCAAAGACAGGCCTTCATCTATATAACAATTAATTGAACCCTTACATGCATTTTTACACTACACCCAACAACTTGTACTTTACATCCCTTTATTTAACTTAACTTTATCACAAAGGTATGATAAAAAACGTGCTTCAGATATAACATGCAACTTCTACATTTATAATCGATATTCAATCTAACTTTTTACTCTTAGGAATGATCAAAGGCATGCCAACATCTCTCTAGCACACAATTTATAGAACTTTACATTTCATACCCTAATCCCCCACCAACTAATATCTTAATCTCTATATACTATACTTTCAACACTACGACATTACTCAAACACATGTCAACATCTCTCTAACATGCAATTTATAGGGCGTTGCACACACTTCTTGTGTAAATCTCTCGACGTATATCTTAATTCACCATAGCTCACTAAACTTTTATCATTAAGACATAATCAAAGATATGCCGTCATTTCTATAGCATATATTTATTGCTCTAACAAATGATTTTTACCCCACGCCCCATCAATATAAATATACCTTTAATCTTCGTATTTAACCAAATTTTATCCCTAAAGCACAATCAAATACATGCCGGCATCGCTCTATCTCATACATTTCTTACCCTAAACTCATTCGTATAAACATCAATCTATAACATGGCCAAAGACACGCAGTAAGCTCTTTAGCATGTAATTTTCAGAACTTTCATATGCATTTTCTTACCACGTTCTTTAGCAATATCCTAAACCACAACATATATCACTAACACATTAATATGATAAAAGGTCAAGTCGTAATCTCTCTAACACATTTTGTATGATTAAGAACTGCTGCATACGCAGCTGATCATTAACATTGAGAAGTGAGGTGTAGATCCAGTGCATAAATCTAATTTAAATATACATAGGTTTGTTATATAATTTCGTAAAGTTCGTCCATGGAACTCTTGACGTTTAACATTGGTTTTTCACAGAGATGGTTATTACTTTGTTTTAGGAAGTGCCAAAGAATGTGTAAGGAGGTTATATACTTAATATAAATTGATATAATTACTTGTCCTCCTGCATTATTTTAATAACGTCTTAATTATATTTCTTCAAATAGCTACTCTAACGCAGTAACATATGCGGAGAAAACAATCAGAAGAATAATTTTATAATTGAAACATTTTTCTATTCTGATGCATAAAACAAAAGTTACTTTGTTAACTCAACGTGATTTTCATTCACTAATAACTTTAACCATTACCTAAATTCATACATTCGTATACATTAAAGAAAACCTCTATGATTATTTACATTTGAGTCATGTGATCAGTGGAGAAAATGATGGAATCATGTAATTGTTCGAGAGGATGATGACGCCACAGTAATTTATGAGGGTAGATCTTATCAGGATCTTAAGAATACATACAAAACAACAGGAAAATATGGAACTAAGAGTGGAACTATACGGAAGATAAAAGTGGATTTATACATAACACAAGACTAAACACAATCATTAATACACTTCTTTAAATAAATTATTTAATTCAGCATACTAATTTCAAATCATTAACACACAACCTAGAAAAACTAATGCCCTTCAACAACATCTTCTAAACTTTAATTAAACTTCCCCTAATAATATGTGAAAAGATTTCACGATCTAACATGGAAAATCAGTTCCACTATGATAATTCCCTACATTTCTTAATACAAGGACTACCATCAAGACTTCAAATATTCTTAAACTCAGCACCCTACAATACAAATAGACTCACCTAAAGTACTTCAAAGCTTTAAGTAGCTAAACTTAGAGAAATATCATGAATATAGGTAACAACTTTCAAGTAGGTTGCCTATGAGTAATTTTTGATAGATTTTCTTTATACAAGTTCGAAAACTCGAACTAATTTGAAGCTCAATCTTAAAGAACTAGATGAAACTAGGTGAAGTAACACCATTTCAACAATAATAAAAAATATTTATATAAATTTTTCACTCTAAGAACTCAGACAGGTACGTGAATGTTTTCATAGATTCGTTAAACAGAAGTTTTTAGACATGTCCTCAGAAAATAAGGGAGTATGTCATTAGTTAACAGGATCGATGTCGTCGTAATCAAGGAGGAGAGGGGCTTTCCTGAGTGACCCAGTGTAGGGAAGGTGATTGGCAGGGTGTGTGCTTGTGTGAAAAGGATTGGAAGGGTCATAGTCTATGACCCTTCCTGCCCACTGGAAACATAGTGAAAGTTAGCTGCAGCTAAAAGAAAACTTTTTCTGAGGCTTGGACTTTTCCAATGAAAACGTAGCCTCCCTTGAATATATTTTAAGATATTGGGGAACTTGCTTGAAATATTCCCTTACATGACTGAAACATTTTTTTTTCAAATCATCACCTATTTTGAATCATTTATAAATTTAATAATCATAAATACGAATATTTTATAATTTGGTTAAAAATGGGGAAAAATTTTTCCCAAATGCAAATTTTAATTTTTCTTAACTTTGTTCTTGCCAAAAAATTTTTTTTTTTTTTTTTTTTTTTTTTTTTTTAAATAAACAAACCCTCTGACCAATTTCTCATCTTTCTTAAAGAAAGACTAAATAAACATTCTCCTTCTGTTTTCTTTCTCGATGGCTGTCTTTATGCTTTCTTTTCTTTTCTAATATTCTTGCGACTTGAACAAACAAGGTTCAGATCAATAATAATAATAATAATAATAATAATAATTATAATAAATATATATATATATATATATATATATATATATATATATATATATATATATATATATATATATATATATATATATATATATATATATATATATATATATATATATATTAGGGACCGACCGGGGTCACCCAAATTTGGCCGGGGCCGGGGTTCTGGCCGGGGTTTCCTAAAATTTGTAAAGAGGTCAAAAGCACTGAAATTTAAGGTTAAGAAAATTAGATATAAGGTTTATTTAATTGTAAGGAAGGAGTAGAATAGCAACATTCACTTAAATTAATGATTATATGCATTTTCTCCAAAAAAAAAAAATCAAAAAATTACAGTTTTGTATAGTTAAAGTTTAAAAAAAGTACAAAAATTAAAAAAAAAATTATTCTAATTCATAATAGTGATTCAACAGGTTTACTTAAGTAAGACCCTAAGGTAAAGTTTGAAAAAATGTAAGATATAAAATTATCAATTTAACCTGTATTTATACATATTGTTATTTTATTGCCATGTATCAAACTTGTATCATTTAGCTGCATTATTTAAAAATTATTATTTTGTTTATACTTTCAGTCAATATGGCTAAAAGATCAGCTTCTGCAGTATTTGAATACTTTACAATGTTTCAGGATAGGCTCGAAATAGCTAAATGTTAACATCTGCAGTCAGAAAATTAGAAGAGAACCTCCGGGTGCTACAAGTAAAAAATTTCACCAAATCTTTATATAAAAAAAAAAAAAAAAAAAAAAAAAAAAAAAAAAAAAAAAAAAAAAAAAAAAAAAAAAAAAAAAAAAAAAAAAAAAATCTTAATTTTCTTATATTTTGTTTGAAATTTTTTTTTATTATTTGACTGATTAAGCTGAAATTTTCAAGGTATGTGAATTTTTTCATGAAGTTCTGAGTTGATTTCGAGCATTTTTTTGAGTCTATAACGGTTTGAAACTTATTTGGACCCAAAGTTGAAAAAAATGAATAACTGGATCAAACCACTGGTCCACATGAGCTGAAAATTTAGGTGAATACCTTTGCCCAATTTCTTGCATTGGTGGGAATAGGTTTTTGATATCACGTCTAGAAAAAAGTTAAAAAAAAAAAAAAAAAAAAAAATTTTTTTTTAAAAATCGTACCCTTTTTTTTTTTTTTTTTTTTTTTTTTTTTTTTTTTTTTTTTTTTTTTTTTTTTTATTTGTGAATATTGTTTAGAAGAGTGCAGGGTAACAATATTTATTTAGTGCATATTTAAATGCTCTTTGTTTGAAGCGAGATATAGCCTCTCAAACTTTGGGAAATTTTTAAATTTGGCCAAAAATGAACCTTTTTGAAGGCTATATCTCAAAACCAACGAATGTCATCGAATAAAGTACATAAGGGAATTTGTAGCCACACCCCTCCTCTATACACACCAAAAATAGGAAATGTCATAGTTGTATTTTTTTTTTTTTTTCCTAAAATTTGTAAAGAGGTCAAAAGCACTGAAATTTAAGGTTAAGAAAATTAGATATAAGGTTTATTTAATTGTAAGGAAGGAGTAGAATAGCCAACATTCACTTAAATTAATGATTATATGCATTTTCTCCAAAAAAAAATCAAAAAAATTACAGTTTTGTATAGTTAAAGTTTAAAAAAAGTACAAAAATTAAAAAAAAAAATATTCTAATTCATAATAGTGATTCAACAGGTTTACTTAAGACCCTAAGGTAAAGTTTGAAAAAATGTAAGATATAAAATTATCAATTTAACCTGTATTTATACATATCATTGTTATTTTATTGCCATGTATCAAACTTGTATCATTTAGCTGCATTATTTAAAAATTATTATTTTGTTTATACTTTCAGTCAATATGGCTAAAAGATCAGCTTCTGCAGTATTTGAATACTTTACAATGTTTCAGGATAGGCTCGAAATAGCTAAATGTTAACATCTGCAGTCAGAAAATTAGAAGAGAACCTCCGGGTGCTACAAGTAAAAAAATTTCAACCAAATCTTTTTGGAGTATCTAAAATCAAAACACAAAGATGAACATTCACTAGCAGAAAAGGAGCGGTCAAAAGAAACAGAAAAGAAAAAAAAATCTTTATTTTCTTATATTTTGTTTGAAATTTTTTTTTTATTATTTGACTGATTGAGCTGAAATTTTCAAAGTATGTGAATTTTTTCACGAAGTTCTGAGTTGATTTCGAGCATTTTTTTGAGTCTATAACGGTTTGAAACTTATTTGGACCCAAAGTTGAAAAAAATGAATAACTGGATCAAACCACTGGTCCACATGAGCTGAAAATTTAGCTGAATACCTTTGCCCCAATTTCTTGCATTGGTGGGAATAGGTTTTTGATATCACGTCTAGAAAAAAGTTATATAAGCACTTGAAAAAAAATTTGCAAAAATCGTACCCTTCTGGAAAAAAAAAAAATTATTTAAAAAAACGCTACCTACTATTTTTTTTTTTTTGTGAATATTGTTTAGAAGAGGGCAGGGCAACAATATTTATTTAGTGCATATTTAAATGCTCTTTGTTTGAAGCGAGATATAGCCTCTCAAACTTTGGGAATTTTTGAAATTTGGCCAAAAATGGACCTTTTTGAAGGCTATATCTCAAAACCAACGAATGTCATCGAATAAAGTACATAGAGGAATTTGTAGCCCCACCCCTCCTCTATACACACCAAAAATAGGAAATGTCATAGTTGTATTTTTTTAAAAAAATTTTGTCTGAAAAGGTGGATTTTTTTTGTTCAAAAAAAATTTTTTTTCTATAGTTGGTCAGTTTTTGGCTTATAACATTTTTCCTATAACTCTGGGAACAAAAGTCTATTAGAGACTTTTGTATCCCATTTAATTTTGAATAAATAGTCCAATTTTCAGCTCATTCTAAAAAGTGGTTTGGCACCGCCATTCAATTAAAAAAGGGTAAAATTTCAAAAAAAAAAAAAAAAAATTTTTTTTTTAACCGTAATAGACTCGGAAAAACGCTAGAAATGGACTTTTCTTACCGGTAAAAAATCTATATAACTGAAAGTTTCAGCAGAATCGGCTGAAAATTTAAAAAAAAAAAAAAAATTTTTTTTTTAATTTGCCATTTTAACCCCGGCCGGCAACCCCGGTTTTCCCTGATTTTTGGCCGGGGCCCCGGTCGGTTCATATATATATATATATATATATATATATATATATATTATATATATATATATATATATATATATATATATATATATATATATATATATATATGTATATCGGCATGAAGGTAATCGTGAGCATTTCGTGATGAAAGCAATGCAGTAGAACGATATTAGTTTAATCG
>SEYY01019639.1:72500-75000 GCA_009176605.1 Armadillidium nasatum
ACACAAAAATATCAACAAGATTTGGTCGATACGAGTCGATCATAAACATCGTCAAATGGGTAATGTTTAATGGAGAAGTTATGTAGTGACACCGATTTTAAAATAAAAAGAAATGATGTAGGTGGAACTCACTTTATTTTATTCTGTCAACAAATAAATGGTTTCTTATGGAGTGTTGAGAATCAACGTCTGTATCAGGTTCTTTAGAGTCTATTATGTTTTCAAAGAATAACTAGAGTACGATATATATATATTATAATATATATATATATATATATATATTATATATATATATATATATATATATATTATATAATATATATATATATATATATATATATATATATATATATATATCCTTGAGCAGTTGGTGCAACTCCCTACCCGTATCCCTGACTGTCTTGGTGATGAACCCAACATCCTTGATTTTTTCTTAACTTATTATCCTTTTCCTTACACTGTTAACCTCTTTCTTTCTCTGGGTTTATCAGATCACAATGTTATCTTTGTTTTTTGTTCTGTCTCTTTAAGTCTTTCGCAAGAACGGCCCCCACCTTCGGCGAGACGTTACTGTCAGTTCGTTGCTGCTAACTAGTCTCACTTGAGGTTGTACTTCTCTGATTTCCCATATAATAATTTATTTTCGTGGGAATGGTCCCTCGGAATGAGCAGAGCGCATAACAGAGGTGATTATCTCTGGCATGAAGGCGTACAGTCCATATTCTTTCCTTTCTACTAAGCCTTGTTCTCGCCTTCAGAAACTCCCGCAACTTATATTTCATCCCGAAATCGAACGAAATCAATTCTCCGTAACACCTAAAACTCTTTTCACAGAAGAAAAAGCAATAATCTTTCTGGTTCCTCTTCCTCACGTCCTTTCTGGCATTTTGTAAAAAATGTCAACTCCAACTTTGTTTCGTACTCTTTCCCTCCTCTAGTATCTTCTGCCGGCACAAGCCCTTTTACCTTCTACTAAACCTGAACTTTTCGCCTCTAAACTTGGGACGATTCCGGACCTATTCCTACTTTTTCAACACCCTCTGTGGACCGACCAGGACCCCGACAACCCTAGCCATATTTAATGATCCTGGCCCCGGCTAAAAATCAGGGAAAACAGGGGGTTTACCTGCCTATGTTAAAATGGCAAATTATACTTATTAATGGTGGATTAAATCAAACAAAATATAAGAAAATTAAGATTTTTCATCTTATTTTTTTTTTCAATATTTTCTTTATCTTTTCAGATTCTTTTCATCGCTCTTCTTCTGTTAGTGAATGTTCGTCTTTGTGTTTTGATTTTAGATACCCCATAAAGATTTGTTTGAAAAATTATTACTTGAGGTAACCGAAGGTACTCTTTTAATTTCCTGGCTGCAGGCGTTACATTTAGCTATTTCGAGCCTATCCTGAAACATTGTAAAGTACTCCCCATACTGCTGAAGCTGATCTTTTAGCCATAGTGACTGAAAGTATAAACAATATAATGATTTTGAAATAATGTAGCTAAATGATACAAGTTTGATACATAGCAATAAAATAGCAATGATATGTATAAATACAGGTTATATTGATAATTTTATATCTTACATTTTTTCAAACTTTACCTTAGGGTCTTACCTAAGTAAACCTATTGAATCACTTTTGTGAATCAAGAAAAAAAAAAATTCAAAATTTTTTTTTGTAGTTTTTTAAAACTTTTTTGTACAAAATCTATAATTTTCTGAATTTTTTTTTTGGGAGATAATGCATATAATTATTAATTTAAGTGAATGTTGACTATTCTACTCCTTCTTTATAATTAAATAAATCTCAATTAAAATTATATCTAACTAATTTTCTTAACCTAAAATTTCAGTGCTTTTGACCTCTTTACAAATGTTAAGCAACCTCGTCAAAAGCCCCGGTCGGTCCCTAACCCCCTCCAACTTATTTTTGCTTAAAATTGTAGTTTCTTCTAAAGATGTCATTTCTGCTCTCTCTCTGCGCTTAACACTAAGAAGGCGTACGGTACTGTCAGTATCCCTCCTGTGTTCTCAAGCATGCACCCTGTCTTGCCACTCTATATATATATATATATATATATATATATTATATATATATATATATATATATATATATATATATATATATATATATATATATATATATTATTATATATATAGAAAAGACTCAAGGATGGTAAAAAAAAAATTCCAAAACAAAAATTTGGATTTGATAAAAGATGCGTATATATACTTATTTTTATGCTTTCAAATACCATCTGGCATTTTAGTTTTAAAAATTTGATCACAGAACGAGAACTTTAGTTCTATTTTAGAGAATTTTTAGATAGCTAAATATTCTCATTTTTTTTTAAAGTTAAATTCCCACAGTTCCAAAACCTTTTTCAAGAATAAAATTGAAATGTTTTTCATAGACCACTTTACATTAACCTGTAAGTGTAATGCGATCCTTCGGATCACTTGCTTATTTTCTTTCATTCTTTCTTACATTATCTCAG
>SEYY01019639.1:82500-147500 GCA_009176605.1 Armadillidium nasatum
CTTTTTACGTTCTTTTAAATCTTAACTAGAGTGTCCTTGGGTAAATATTTTTAAAGCTGAAGCCGTCTGCAGAACGGGTTTTGACAATCGGGATGCAGAAAAAATAACTGTCATAAGCCTTCATTCACTAAGAGTTAGATTTTGATATATTTATACCGCTTGTTAACGACGGAAGAAATTAACGATAGAGAAATATATTTTGAACGATAACAATAATAAAATATCAAAATTTATCAATTATAAGGTCAAGTTTGGCAGTATACAAAGACCTAACAATATGTCAAATTTGGTATATATATATATATATATATATATATATATATATATATATATATATATATATATATATATATATATATATATATATATATATATATATATATATATATATATATATATATATATATATATATATATATATATATATATATAAATTTATTTACTTAAAAATATTTTAAAACTTGAATTACTTTAATATACATTATATATATTAATTATATTATTATTCTTACTTTATATTTTTCTTTTAACCTGTTAAGATTTTCAATAGCTATCAATATAATTTAAATTATATAAACATTGTTGGTCAGCAATAAATGATCCCGATCACTACTTTACATATTTTTAATTTTTCTTATTATTATTATTACAAAAATTCAAGGTCAACCACACAAAAAATTCTCCTATCGGCTGACTTTCAATTTTGCACTGATAATAAATTTATTTAATTATTTAACATTGTACTCTCTTGCCTTGAAAATAAAAATAAATTATTTAAAAACGAAAAAAAAAAATAACTTATTAAAACCCGAAATTTCAATAAATATTAAATATAACTAGCTATGAATGAATGGAAAATGACGAATAATTTTGAAAGGGAACGAAACACATTAAAAAATATTTTCGTTAGGAGAACGCGCGTTCGATACTCTTTAAAACCGCATACAAAGGTTATCGTCATAAATTTATTTTTAAAATGTATTGATATATTATTTATTTTATTCTAATTATTACATAAATCTCATTTATAACTCCTCACCTCATCTTCACCATCATCGCAAGACAAAGCCATTTTTAATCTACACTTCCTTCCGCGTCACAAGACAAACTCAAACTGAGCTCGGAAAATTTATTGCTTCTCCCTTTAAAAGAAGATACGCTGCTACAAAAGTACGACAACTACAGATTTTTTTTCCGCCCTTTAAAACATGTTTTTAAAAAGCACGTGTTAATTAACACAAATATTTAAGCATATTTTTGTCATTTTAAGAACTGCTGTGAATACAATTTGCACTTAAAAAATTAAAGAAAAAAGAGCCCTCACAAAAAATAAAAAATAAATAAATAAATAATTTGATTATTATTTTATTATAGCACTTTCTGAAATCAATATTAAACCTGAGACTGCACTAGAAATTTAGATTATTTCACATTACCTTTATTACGAAATTATTTATTGCTTTTCAGAAAGAAAAAAAGTTACAATTTATTGGAGCTGTTTAGAAACTTAGAAAAATTAAAGTTGCAGTGGTTGCAATTGATTTTTACCATATATATATATATATATATATATATATATATATATATATATATATATATATATATATATATATAATATATATATATATATATTATATATATATATATATATATATATATATATATATATATATATATATATATATATATAATATATATCCAACTCTTTTTTTTCTAATTTTCGTCAATGACCTCTCTATTACTTCGTCTCCTATACACTCCTATGCCGATGACTCTACCCTTCATTACTCCTTTAGATTTGAAAGACGTTCCTCCCAACATCAGTTGATAGATTCAAGAAAGATGGCCTTGGAGCAACTGACCTCTGATCTTTCTCGTATTTGAAATTGGGGCAGAGAAAACATGGTCGTTTTCAATGCTTCAAAAACTCAACTCCTCCATCTTTCTACTCGACAAAATCTTCCACACAACTATGATATCTTCTTCGAAAACACTCAACTCAAACCTTCATCTGTCCTCAATATTCTCGGTGTTTCTTTTTCTCGTGATCTTTCTTGGAAAGATCACATTATTTCTCTCTCTAAACAAGCTTCTAAGAGGTTGTGTCTGTTCTGTTTTTTTTACGCCACCCCAGTTGCTTGCTCTGAATAGGGGTGTTGTTCGCCCCTGTATGGAGTACGCGTCGCACATCTGGGATAGTTCCACACATACAGCTCTTCTCGAAAAGGTGTCGTGTCGCTCTTAGTAACTCTCTCCAATCTCTTTCTTCCCGTCGAATTGTTGCGTCACTTTCTCTATACTATCGCTATTACAACGAACATTGTTTTTCTGAACTCTCACGTCGCATACCTCCTCCATTGAGAAGGGCTCGTGTGACACGACTTTCTACACAGTCTCATCCTTTCTCTGTCCAACTCTCCGACCCCAGACTTAACCGCTATGCTCACTCTTACATGTACTCTAATAAGTAATGAAGGGTGGGGATATCAGCATAGGAGTGGATATAGGAGATGAAGTAACAGAGAGAAGGTCATTAATGAAAAGCAGAAAAAGTGTTGGGGATAGGACAGATCCTTGAGGAACACCACTTATTTTAGATTTAAAGGAAGAGCCATGGCCGTCTACAACAGATGCTATAGAACGACCGGAAAGGAAATCAGGGAGAAGGTCACAGAGAGAAGGATAGATTCCGAAAGAGGGAAGTTTGGGAATCAAAGCTTTGTGCCAGACTCTATCGAAAGTTTTCGATATATAAATATACACAAAATGTTTATTATTATTTATATATAATAATTGTGGGATTTGAACAAGCGAACTCTTGAACAACACTCCTAAAGTCTAATATTGGACTTCACCAATTTATTTCCAACACTTAACCACAGTAACATATATATATATATATATATATATATATATATATATATATATATATATATATATATATATATATATATATATATATATATATATATATATATATATATATATATATATGCTTACCAGTGTCGGATTAAGGCCTTTCTGGCCCTAAGACATACTTCGAAGAGTAGCCTGAAAATACACAAAATATTCACTCAATCCCCCACTAAAAAATAATTGTTTTCACATTTTAGCAATAATTTGTATGTATTTACTGTTCAAAAATAAATTGAACATTAATTGTTTTCTTTTACATAAGTTACATTACAACTTTCCGCGATTTTACAATTGTAAATTCATCAATTAATGTGTGTGTGTGTGTGTGTGTTTTTTTTTTTTTTTTTTTTTTTTTTTCTCAGTAAATCACTTTCAATGGATAGAAGTGCTAGTATTCCAATTCGTTGCTGGCCCATCGTTGATCATTTCACGTATTTAATTCTTTTCAATTGAGAAAAGGAACGTACCCCTGAGCAATTTGTAGCCAATAATGATAGGTAAATTCTCAGTGCTAGTTCCGTGTTTGGAAAAGCAGAAGAGACACCGGTAGTGTGGAGCATTGTAAACATTTTTGGGCACTTCCAGCTGATGCTATTTCATCATCATCGCGTATCTGCTGATTCTGCTCTTTATACCAGCATATAAATTGACGAAATTATGCAGGAAAATCTGCACTGAGGTCCTTTGAATAAACAACAACAAGCCTTGTAGCAGCAGCATCGATATCTTCATCAGACATAGATGTGTCTAAACATCAAACCTCCGCAGTACTGTAGAATATGCCTCAAAACCTTTATGTAGTGCACTTTTCAGTTGATCGATGACGACATAAAAGATGTTGATTTTAAACTTTTCCTGGCCAGACATCCCTTCCAGAACATCTGTAGTATCTCCATCATCACTAACATTCCTCTTACGTTTAGGTACTCACCGACTATCAGATTTGCATATGCTTCTGCCACTGCGGGCACTTGTCCATTGTTGCTCATAATAGCCAAACTTCTCTCGGCATTCGTCTACGAATTTATCCAAGGTGCTCAGCAAACCAACAGTTGGTGTTGGTTCGATAGTCGAGCCTTGTAAAGTTGAAACGCAGCAAAATGTCATCCTATAATTCACACATTAAGGCAACATCAATGGCGTCCATGTAATTTGAAAGTGCATCTTCTTCATTTATTGTGCCGCCTTTCTGATTATCATCCTCTGAGATCTCCTGGAGAGCACTTTGAAACCGATGGTACCCTATGAAAAGAATAAATACAAGCGCTCCAGGAATTGAAAAAAAGAAACTGCCTCAACACAACAATCCACAGCTGACTGTCCAATTAAATTTAGAGTGGCCTGCGCAAGGTTTTTCAAGATGTGCTGCATGACATTATCTTTACCAGACACAAAAACTAGCATTATCGTAAGTCTGACCACGGCAATTTTCAAAGTTAATTTCCTGATCCAGCAGGAATTGAAGCAGAGTGTCAGCTAGATTCTTTCCTGTGTGACTAGAGATAGGTATAAAAGTTAGGAAATGTTCCACAGGCTGGTGATGCACCATATTGAAGTAGCGCAGAATGATGCATAACTGATCAGAATGTGTAATTTCTGGAGTAGTTCACAGAAGCTGAAAAATATCGTGACTTGGCAATTTCATCCTTGATGACACTAAGAACTCGTTTACCCATCATAGTAATTAGTTATTCACAAATTGTTTTTGACAAGTAATAGGTGTGGCCACGTCCAAGATTGGCAAGAGTACAAATATGTTGGGACAAAAAAAAAAGGATCAAACTGCCCAGTGAGCTCTAAGATGCCCAAAAATTGCCATTATCTTTACATCCAACAATTTCATTACTACCTCGAAAAGTCAGCCCACTCTCACAAAGAAAAATAATTGTTTCAACACAGCTTGACAAAACGTTTTTCCAGTAGTTTGTCTGCTCTAGCATGTTTTGACGTAATTGCTCATCAACTCGCCCAGCAGCAACAACACTGAGCTGACATAATGTCAGAACTGACTTGATGTGCTTTGGACTGGTTTCATGGGCTTTTAAACGAGTCCAAAACGAGTTACTCTGTTCTCGGATAGTAACTGAGTCACGACTGACAATTCACTATATAATATATATATATATATATATATATATATATATATATATATATATATATATATATATATATATATATATATATATATATATATATATATATATATATATATATATATATATATATATATATATATATATATATATATATATATATATTCCTTCTGGTGGGCAAAAGTCAGAGGCCTATCAACTTCCACCAGAGTTGGGAAAAGTCAGAAATCTGGTCATTATTGACCGACCTGACCAGATACACGGCGTTTACAAGTGTGCAAGTCAAAGGAAATTGGGAAAACACAAAGGGAGTGTGTTCCAGATTTTACCAGTTGAGTACATGTAAGATTGAGCATAACGGTTATGTCTGGGGTCGGAGAGTTGAACAGAGAAAGGATGAGACTGTGTAGAAAGTAGAGTCCACGAGCCCTTCTCAATGGTGGAAGTATGACACGTGAGAGTTCAGAAGAGCAGTGTCCGTTGTAATAGCGATAGTGCAGAGAAAGAGAGTGACGCAACAATTCGACTGGTATAAAGAGATTGGAGAGAGTTAGTAAGGGCAAAAGAACTTATAAGACGAAAAGCCCTAGACTCCACCATTTCGGGAAGAGCCGTATGTGTGAAACCACTCCAGATGTACGAGACGTACTCCATACAGGGGTGAACAACACCCCTATAAAGAGCAAGCAACTGGGGTTGCGTAAAAAAACCACGAACACCCACCACCCAACACCCACCACCCACCACCCAACACCCAACACCCAACACCCAAATCAGAACACCCAACCTCTTAGAAGCTTGTTTAGAAAGAGAAGTAATGTGATCCCTCCAAGAAAGATCACGAGTGAAAGAAAGATCGAGAATATTGAGAACAGATGAAGGTTTGAGTCGAGTGTTTTCGAAGAAGATGTCATAGTTGTGTGGAAGGATGATTAGAGTAGAAAGAATGAGGAATTGATCTTTTGAGGCATTGAAAATGACCATTTTTCTTTGCCCCAATTTCAAATACGGGAAAGATCAGAAGTTAGTTGCTTCAAAGCCACCATTCTTGTGACAGTTAACTGCTGTTGGGATGGGAGTTTTTCAAAGTGAAAGGAGTAATGAAAGGTGGACTCATCAGCATAGGAGTGAATAGGTGATGAAGTAATAGAGAGAAGTCATTAATGAAAAGTAGAAAGAAAGTTTGGGATAGGACAGATCCTTGAGGAACACCACCATTTATAGATTTAAAGAAAGAACGGTGGACGTCTACAACAGCTGCTAAAGACAGTAAACCCAACTCTTTTTACCTTCTACTGTCTTTATATTCAATTTTCAGCCAAAGGCGGATATTGCTCATATGTGTGAAAAAATATCTTTTCTTGTATATTTAATTCGGAGTATTCTGAATTCTCTAATTTATGACTTAAATTCTCTTGAAATTCTACAACTAAATTCATTTATCACCTAATTTTAGTGGCAATAAAATTTCTTTGACTCTTTTAATTAATAACCAAAATAGAACAAGTTCTTTCTTCTTCTCCTTTCTCCGAAATCATTATATTAGGTGATTTTAACGTTCATCATCACAATGGCTTTTATCTAGTTCTCATGATCCAGCTGGTAAACTCCCCTAACACTTTTACACTGAGAACAACCTTGAACATTTGGTGCAATTCCTAACCCGTATTCCTAACCGTCTTAGTGATGAACCCAACATACTTGATCTTTTGTTAACCTCTTATCCTTCTCCTCACACTGTTAAACTCTTTCCTCTTCTGGGTGCACCCTATCATCTTCTTATCTCTGTATCTTTTAAACTCTAATCCTTCTCCTCACACTGTTAAACTATTTCCTCCACTGGGTGCCTCCTATCATCTTCTTATCTCTGTATCTTGTTCTGTTTCTTCAAGCCTTGCGCAAGGACGGTCAAGCCTCAGCCCCTTAGCGAGTGGACTGGGGTGGGAAGGACGATCGTAGCCTATCCTGGAATTATCTTCACTCGTCCTGGGACGTCCTTTCGACATTTTAGAAATTAGAAAGCTAAAGCAATTGCAAAAAAAAAAAATATATATTATATAAACCCTTTGAGAGTTTCTATCTTAACCTCTTTACTATCTACTGAGACGTTTTAGTCCTCTTTTGAAAATTTGGTTTTGTGTAAAAATTAACTAGTGTATTTATCAATGAATCTGATCAAAAGGATGAAATAAACTCCATTTACAGGCAAATAGGTGCCAAGTATTTTAAATTTTCAGGTTTTTTCATTCTATTTTTTTATAGTAAAAAATAAAATGAATAATGAGTCCAAACCAGGTACAAATTTATATTTATTTTTCTTTTTACTACTAAAAAGATAATTTAGTAGTATTTAAGTGTTTAAAAAAAAAATTTAAATTGTTCTCAATGAAGGAGACAACATTGTATATTTTGTCACACGGGCAAGTCGATACATTTCAGAAAAGAAATTTTCATAGTATTTTTTTCATACTAATGTGATAATATTTATGTTATAGTATAAGAATATAGTTTAATAATTAGTTTAATTACACATAATACATAAAATGAAAATAA
Source organism: Armadillidium nasatum (assembly GCA_009176605.1). NCBI lineage: Eukaryota > Metazoa > Arthropoda > Malacostraca > Isopoda > Armadillidiidae > Armadillidium > Armadillidium nasatum. Next base: position 90,063 of record SEYY01019639.1, read on the forward strand.
ATTAGTATTTTCAATATGAAAATGAAAATATGACAATATGAAAATACGAAATATGATAATATGAAAATACTTCAAAATAAAATATGATAAAAAGCCTATAATGTTACTGTTTTCGCAAATATATGGAGGATAAGAGCCCATTTTTATTATGATCATACATTGGGGTAAAGTTCCTTTATCTATTTCTACGCTTATCTCATCTGTAGCTTCTCCCTCTCCAAACTTTTTGAGTAAAGTAAACTTGCAGGGTCGTAACTAGGGGGCAGGTGGTACCTCTTGCCCTGGGTGCCAGGCAGGAGGGGCGGCAAAAAAAGAGCTTCGGAATTATTTGAAAAAGAAATGAGAAGGATCAAATGCTTAAATATATATATATATATATATATATATATATATATATATATATATATATATATATATATATATATATATATATATATATATATATATATATATATATATATATATATATATATATATATATATATATATATATATATATATATATATATATATATATATATATATATATATATATATATATATATATATATATATATATATATATATATATATATATATATATATATATATATATATATATATATATATATATATATATATATATATATATATATATATATATATATATATATATATATATATATATACTAGTATATATATTCGCTTGTGTATTTGTCTTTACGTCCAACATGAAGGAGAGCAAAATAAGACGAGCGAATTGATAATTTGGAAGAAAGTGGGGGCGGGAGAGTGGGACGCCAGTCTAAGTTTTGCCTAGAGTGACAAAACTGCTAGTTACGCTCGTGATCTAAAGAGCGGTAGCTGCGGTCGTAAACATGATTTTTAAACAACATCAGTCTGTGATTGGTCAATTAATTTAATTCTAACCTTTTTGAGTGGAGGGTTATATTGATGACGTCACTACCATCATCACAGTTGCATTTCTTTCCTTGTTTACTTCGTTTATTTGAATTTTGAGTTAGCAACCTACATCTTATTTTACAGGAATTAAAAGGTAATATGATTTCATTGCTAATATACTGTATCTAAACACTGCTGGTATTCAGATTTTTTCTGTCTCTTGTACTGCATATTCCCCTCCCACATACAAGCTCATCAAATCTAAACTATGAACTTTGAGGGCAAATATTTTGGCTCACTGATGTTTATTTTTATTCAAAATAGTACCAAACTTTACCCTATATTATATAGTAAAATTTGCTTCGGTGCTGCAAACTGGTTTGACTTGAAGTTGTACATCTCTGATTCCCTATGGAATCATTACTGTCTCCTTGGGAGGGATCGGTCCCTCGGAATGTTCAGAGCTCTTACCCGAGTTGACTCTCTCCCTCTGGCATTCTTTCCCTTAAATTCAACCTAAATAAAACTTGATTGAACTCTCCTTGTTCTCGGTCTATTCGCTGCAGGATGCTGCCTTCAGGGATCATCGTCGTTTTCAAATTCCAGAAACTCATTCAACTTATATTTCATTCCTGGGTCGTGCAAAACCTATTTTTCGTAATACAAAAAACTAATTTCTTCTTCGAAAATCCAATAAACTTTCTGGTTCCTCTTCCTCACTCCTTTTCTGGAATTTTGCACAAAAAAAATAAAATAAAATAAAATAAAAAAATAAAAATAAATAAATAAAACCCTCCAGCTTTAACAACTCTTCTTTCTCTCATCTGTGATGTTCGGTCGGCACAACTGTCGTTTTGTCTTCTGCCAAAGATAAACTCTTCGCTTAAACCCTTGCCTCTAATTTCACTTTCGACAATTCCAGAGTTATTCCTTCTCTTTCAACCCCATTCAACTCATGTATGCTTAATAATGTAATTACTTCTAAAAACGTTATTTCTTCTCTCTCTCTCTCTCTCTCTCTCTCTCTCTCTCTCTCTCTCTCTTCTCTCTCTCTCTCTCTCTCTCTCTCTCTCTCTCTCTCTCTCTCTCTGAGATCTTGATGGTATCCCTCCTGTGATTCTTAAAACTTGTGTTTCTGATCTTGTCTCTTAAATTGGTAGATTATTTCGTTTTTGTCTTTCTACTTCAACCTTCCCTTCTTGCTGGAAACGAATGCTCATTTAGGTTGTGGAGACTCCTCTCAACCTTCTAACTATCGTCCTAAATCATTACTTCCGTTTTTATCTAAAAAAATTTCAAATCTATCCTTAACAAGAAGATATGGAAACATAACACTTCTTCTAATCTTATCTCTTAGAGCAATCATGGTTTTCGTAAAGAAAGCTCTACTTGTGATCTTCTTTCCCTTCTCTCTGACTTTGGTTCTTCACTTTTCAGAATTGCAGTGAATTCTTTGCTTTCGCATTAAGCATGTTGAAATCCTTCGACAGAGTTTGTAGAAAGACAAAGCTTTTATTTCTAAACTTCTCTCTTTGGTCTTAACTCTGGTGTCTTTTACGGTCATTCTATAGCAGTTAGTGTAGACGGTTATCATTCTTCCTTTAAATCTATTAATAATTGTGCTCCTCAGGGATCTATCTTTTCCCCAATTATTTTCCTACTTTTTATTAATGGCCTTATCTCTTTTACTTTATCACTTATCCATTCCTATGCCAATGTCTCCAACCTTCAATGCTCCCAGTTAATTGACGCTAGGAGGGTGGCTTTCATTCAAGTAACCTCGTAACCTTTTCTCGTATTTAAAATTAAAACACCAGAGAAATCATGACCATTTTTAATGCCTATAACATTCAGGTTTCCATCTCTCAACTCGACTCAGCCTTTGCTTCTCAAACTTTCGTCTGTCCTTAATTAAATGTAGTCGGTATTTACTTTTCTCGTGAACTTTCTTGGAAGGATCACATTATTTCTTTTTCTAAACAAGCTTCTAAGAGGTTGAATTTTTTGAGGTACCTTCGGAATTATTTCATACCACTCCAGTTGCATGTTTTTTATATTGGTGTTTTTCGTTACTTTATGATGTACACCTTGAGTGAAGTTTTAGCTAAATTTTTCCTGTCAATAGCAGGAAAATTAAATATCTCATTATAATTAAGAGTAACTTCTTTGTATTCTGCACTCCGCTATAGCCATTTTCATCACTGTTCTACCCTGTTTTTACACTTTAACAATATGCTCTGTAATATTTACCCTTTTTTAAATTCTTAGCATTAAAAAATATATCCCTATAAGAATCAACTTTCGAAATGACTTTTTAACTCAGACATATAATTATTTAGTGTTTCGCTTCCACCTTTCATTCAACTATGCATATATACAAATTAAATAATAGCAATTAGTTTAAAATCTTTTACGGACACCTATTAGTATTCAGATTATTTATGCTTGAATATTGTTAATCTGCAGAGAACTATTAACACTTAAAACTTAAAGAAATTTTAATATTGAAACGAAGCGTTCATTTTATTAATCAAATACAAATATTATTTCATATTATTATTAGTATCTTGGAAGTGTAAGTACAATCTAATACTGTCATAAGATATAGTATAAATATTGTATCTAGAGGTTTGACAATGAAATAAGTGGTCTTGCGAATTTGGAGATCTTTTGGTAAATTTAGTATTTAAGTAGTTAAAGTCTTATTTGTCTCTAAATTTCACAGAAGGATAACCTAATTTGCTAACAGAGGAAGAGGAATTGTATGAAAACAAATATGAGCTACGTATTAGATATAATATAGTTTTTATTATGAGACGTTTATTTATTGGATATTTACCATTAATAAAACATATTAGAAAAATTTTTGCTATGTTCTTATATAGATTTTAAATCGCATTGGCTTTACAGTATTGTTCTTTTGATAAATATAGGCTAGGTAATTAATTATAAGGGTAATTGGTGTGAATCTCTAATTATTAAACGGATTCATAAGAATCAGCTGACGGAATCAGAACTTTTAAGAGGTGAGCTAAGTAAAATTTAATCATAATTAAATAAAGTATAAGTAAGGATATATCGTACTGAATTTCCAACATTGCTGAATGATGTTTCTAATTTCTATTTCCGCCTAGCTAACTTACTCGACTTCACCCTCATTTGCCCAACAAAATCTAGTTAAAAATATACAAGATCTAGCTTGAATCATTGCAATGCATTATGAAATAATATTGAAGCTGGTGTCCATTTGTTTTACATGATTAAAACTTAATAAAAAAGTAGGATTTAGTCAACTGGGGAATCTGTTCAAATTGAGAAATATTGAAAGGAAATGTGTTCCAATTTCTAAAGTATAGCTAATAGGAAAAAGTGTGGTTCAAAAGCACTTTGTATTTTTTTTTTTTTTTTCAATATTAAAAAGGTATGTTAATTGCACTGTAAGGCTCTAATTTTTGGTTTCAGAATGAGTAATACTTAGTGTTTGCTGAGCATTTTCTATTTTTACTATACTGAAAACATATAGGTCTAGTCAAAATATGGTTTAAGTTAGATGTATGTGATCCAATTATGATCTCATTATTTCTATGGTAATTCTTAAGAAAGAAATCAAATTTTTTTTTTCTACTTGACCTAACTGTATAGAGGAAGTGAGTGTAATAACCTTTTTATTGGTTTATAAGTGAATGATAAAGGATTTAACAAACAACAAGCAAATTAAGAAATAAAAATTTCAAATGATTTTTTTTTTCAATATAGCATTAAATTTTATATACAATTACTTCGTATTGTCCTATTCAAAGGCTTATTGTCCTTTGTTTTTTACAAGGGTGCTAAATCTGATTATATATATATATATATATATATATATATATATATATATATATATATATATATATATATATATATATATATATATATATATATGTAAAGGTGTAGGTTGTTTCTGACTTTCGATTGTCAGAAAATATTGATAATCAAAAATATCGAAGTGGCCTAACCTAAACAAGAACGTTGGTTAGAATTAGAGGCTGTTACAGCAGACATACAGACAATTATTATTACTTATTTTTGTAGCAGAACCTAATTCGACTTATCATAACCTGAACTACCGAAGTTGCCGTAAAAGAGGCCTAACCTACACAAGAACGTTGGCACGACATACTAGCCTAGGACCGTAAAGAAATTATAGGTATAAAAGTATTGATTAAAATAAAATATCGACATAAGAAAATATCGATATAAAAAATATTGAAAGTCAGAAACAATCTACACCTAAGCCTATATATATATATATATATATATATATATATATATATATATATATATATATATATATATATATATATATATATATATATATATATATATATATATATAGGGATTAACTGGGTATAGAATTTTACCTGGGCCAGAGCCAGGGTTGCCTAAAATTTGTAAAGAGATCAAAAGCACTGAAATTTTAGGTTAAGAAAATTAGATAGAAATTTAATTGATTTAATTATAAAGAAGGAAAAGAATACCCAACTTTCATTTAAATTAATGATTAATATGCATTTTCTCCCCCCCAAAAAAAAAAAAAAAATCAGAAAATTAACATATTTTGTATAATAAAAGTTTAAAAAAAGTACAAATTTGGAATTTTTTTCTGATTTACAATAGTGATTCAACAGGTATATATACTTAGGTAAGACCCTAACATAAAGTTGGAAAATTTTAAGATTTAAAATTATCGATATTTTATATATTATTTTATTGCTATATATCAAACTTGTATCATTTAGCTATATTATTTAAATTTTTTTTATACTTTCTGTCAATATGGCTAAAAGATTAGCTTCTGCAGTATGGGAGTATTTTACAATGTTTCAGAATAGGCTCAAAATAGCTAAATGTAAGATCTGCAGTATCCCAGGTAAAAAATTTTCAACCAAATCTTTATTGGAGTATCTAAAACCAAAATAATATGAACATTCATTAGCAGAAAAGGATCAGTCAAATGAAACAGAAAAGAGAGAAAATATTGAAAAAACAAGAAGAAAATCATAATTTTTTTATATTTTCTTTAAAATATTTTTTTTTATTTGACAGCTGAAATTTTCAGGGTATATGCATTTTTTGCTGAAGTTCTAAATTGATTTTGAGAGGTTTTCTGAGTCTATAATGGTTTGAAAGTTATTTGGACCGAAAGTTGAAAAAAATGAATAGTTGGGCGAAACCATTGGTCCACATGAGCAAAAAATTTTACTGAATAATCTTAGCCCCAATTTCTTGCATTAGTATGAACAGATTTTTGATATCACATCTAGAAAAAAGTTATAAACACTTGAATTTTTTCTTGTAAAAAAATTTTAAAAATCGTACCCTTCTGGAGAAAAAATTATTTAAAAAAAAAACTCTACCTAATTTTTTTATTTTTGGATATTGTTTAGAGAAGGGACAGGGATACAACTTTTTAGTTCATTATTAAATGCTATTTGTTTGAAGTGAGATAGCCTCAAAGTTTGGAAATTTCTGAAAGTTGGTAAAATGAACCTTTTTGGAGAGGTTATTCCTTGAAACTAACAAATTGCATAAAATAACATACAGAGATGAATTTGTAGCTCCATCCCTCCTCTATACACCCACCAAAAATAAGAAATGTTTTAGTTGAATTTTTTTTTTTTTTAATTTTTTGTCCAAGAATGTGGATTTTAAAAAAAAAAAAATTGATAGTTGGTCAGTTTTGGGCTTATAACATTTTTTCTATAAATCTGGGAACAAAAGTCTGTTAGAAGCTTTTGTAGCCACTAGAATTTTGAATATACAGTTCAAATTTCAGGTCATTCAGAAAATTTCAAAAAAAACTTTGTTATAGACTCGGAAAAACACTAAAAATCAACTTTTTTTCACCAGGAGAAAAGCTATATACCTTGAAAACTTAAGGAGAATTGGCTGAAAATGAAAAATGTTGAAATTGAACTATCCCCTTAAGTATAATTTGCTGATTTTTTCCTAATTTTTAGCCAGGGCCAGTAATATACACACTCCCATAAAATACATGGAGGAATGCCATTTGAGCCACTAGCCTTTCTGATATTCATTGAGTTTAGAATCCCATGTATGTGATCATATAAAATTAAAGGATAAGACATTGAACTCCTGAGAAGAAAAGGGATACTGGAATCATCCAGGGTAGAATTAGATTAGATGAAAAAAAAAGGAGGCTGAAGAGATTAGCATTTTCAGCAGGAGTGTTGGCTACAAAACCATCAGAGTAAATATCTTAGGCAAGAGACCAGATATTTTTATCAGTAAGAGAACCAGGGAGGTAATTGCACTTCCTATAGTGGAAATATGCTTAGTTCATTGAAGAATATCTGCATCAATTGGTAAAAGTGAGGAGTATGAGTTTTTCCAAGTCCAATATACACACTCTTTCTCCTCAATGGCACAAGCTGTCACAGTTCTCACTTTTTCAGTGAACACTGAAGCATCAATGTCAAAGCAGAATTCATTCCAGAATAATTAGCATAGAAATTATGCAATGCCTTCCAGTTAGCTCAATTAAAGTGCCTGAAAGTGAGTCTTGGGCAGGTTGGAGATGCTGGATAGAAAGTGTTATACTTAAGAGCTACAAAATTGTGATCAGAGTAACTGAGAGGAGGGAAAATGGTGTACTTATAATAAATAGTAGTTGTGAAACACAAGTCTAGCGTGTTTGGACAATCTGGGGTGTGTTTAGGTTCTCTATTCCAGATCATTGAGAATACTGGATGATTCAGCTTCCTCCCCACCTGTATAGTGTGGTGTATGTTGAAATCCCTTAAATAGAGGTTCTCAACATTTGGATGAGATAATGTAAGTTTTGTGAGAGGTTGTAAGGTATTCAAAAAGAACTGGAAAATCTGTTCCATTAGCACAGCAGTACAAAAACACAAGAAGGAAATGGTGGTAGTAGTGGCAGTAGTAGTAGGAAAGATTTTAAGCCATAAAACATCAAAATTATTAGATTCAGATTCACAAGATGTATTGCAGGAGTGTTAGTGTTTATATAAACAAACTGAACCCTTAAGAAAAAAATTGTAAAATAAGTTGTAGTTGGGGATATTTAAATTACTGGAGAAGTAATTCCTTGATACATGGATCTCAGACAGAAGTAAAATATTAGGATGAGAGGTAGAGAGGTGATGCTCAACAGATACATGATATTGTATTATATTTTGTTAAACTGATCACTAGAACTACTGACCCATGAAAGTTTTGTTTCCAGGAATGTTTTTATTGAAATCTGTATAAAAAGTTAAGCAGAAAGCAAATATTAATACTATTAAGAAAAATCTAAGAAATTATAGAAGTAAAGTTTGCTAGTTTTTTTTTTCTAAGGCAATCAAATGTTTTATATCAAAACCTAATATTTTGATATATATAAGCTCTTGAAGTATAAACATTAAAGAAAATTTTAGGTATTTTTTAGACAAGAAGGCAAAAAAATTTTAAGGTCTACATGAATGACTCAAAAGGAGATGAGTTTTTGAACATTTGCCATCTTTCCATCTGAAAGAGATTATATATATATATATATATATATATATATATATATATATATATATATATATATATATATATATATATATATATATATATATATATATATATATATATATATATATATATATATATATATATATATATACCGACTGGGGCCCTGGCCTCGGCAAACCCTGGCCCCGGCTAAAAATCATGGAAAACTGGGGTTTGCTGGCTGGGGTTAAAATGGCAAATTATACTTAAGGTGACAGTTCAATTTCTAATTTTTTTTTTTAAATTTTCAGCCAATTCTTTTGAAATTTTCAGAGTAAATTGTTTTTTATTTTCCCTGTGAAAAAAGTCCATTTCTAGCATTTTCTGAGTCTATAATTTAAATTTTTTTTTTTAAAGTTTACACTTTTCAAATGAATGGCGGGGCTAAACTAATTTTTGGAATAACCTGAAATTTGGATTATAAATTCAAAATTCTATGGGCTACAAAAACTTCTAACAGGCTTTTGTTCTCAGAGTTATAGAAAATATGTTAAGAACCCAAAACTGACCAACTATCGAAATTTTTTATTTTTTTTTAAATATACCTTTTCAAACTAAAAAATAAATGTATAATAAAAAAAACACAACTATAACATTTCTTATTTTTGGTGGGTGTATAGAAGAGGGACAGGGCTACAAATTCCTCCCTATACTTTATTCGATGCGATTCGTTGGTTTTGAGATATAGCCTTCAAAAAGGTCCATTTTTGACCAAATTTCAAAATTTTTCAAAGTTTGAGAGGCTATATCTCCCTTCAAACAAATAGCATTTAATAATAGTTGTTGCCCTGTCCCTCCTCTAAACAATTTACACAAATAAAAAAATTAGTATGTAGTTTTTTTTTTTTTTAAATAATTTTTTTTCCAGAAGGTATGATTTTTTCAAATTAATTTTCAAGTGCTTATTACTTTTTTTCTAGACGTGATATCAAAAATCTGTTCTCACCAATGCAAGAAATTGGGGCTAAGATTATTCAGTTAAATTTTCAGCTTATGTGGATCAGTGGTTTGACCCAGCTATTCATTTTTTTCAACTTTGGGTCCAAATAACTTTCAAACCGCTAAAGACTTAGAATAATGCTCGAAATCTACTCAGAACTTGGGGGAAAAAAAGGCATATACCCTGAAAATTTCAGCTCAGTCAAATAATTTAAAAAAAAAAAAAAAAATTCAAACAAAATATAAGAAAATTAAGATTTTTTTTGTTTTTCAATATTTTCTTTTTCTTTTCTGTTTCTTTTGACCGCTTTTCTGATAGTAAATGTTAATCTTTGTGTTTTGATTTTATTTGCCCCCATAAAGATTTTTTTGAAAAGTTTTTACTTTTCCGGAGATCCTCTTCTAATTTCCTGACTGCAGATGTTACATTTAGCTATTTCGAACCTATCCTGAAACATTGTAAAGTACTCCAATACTGCAGAAGCTGATCTTTTAGCCATATTGACTGAAAGTATAAACAAAATAGTAGTTTTGAAATAATGTATTTAAATGATACAAGTTTGATACATAGCAATAAAATAACTATGTATAAATACAGGTTATATTGATAATTTTATATCTTACATTTTTTCAAACTTTACTTTATATATATATATATATATATATATATATATATATATATATATATATATATATATATATATATATATATATATATATATATATATATATATATATATATATGTTGAATCACTATTAAGAATCAGAAAAAATATTTTTTAAATTTTGAACTTTTTAAAAAATTATACAATCTGTAATTTTCTGAAATTTTTTGGAAAAAATGCGATATAATCATTAATTTAAGTGAATGTTGTCTATTCTACTCCTTCCTTACAATTAAATTAACCAATTAAATTTATATTTAATTTTCTTAACCTAAAATTTCAGTGCTTTTGATTTCTTTACAAATTTTAGGCAACCCCAGCCCTGGCTCTGGCCAAATTCCAGCCCCGGTCGGTCCATATATATATATATATATATATATATATATATATATATATATATATATATATATATATATATATATATATATATATATATATATATATATATATATATAGTATATATTTAGGGCAGGTCAAAATTATAGTTTAGAATTTCACTATTTGAGGACTTCAGTATGAAATAACACTGAATTATTTCAGTTGTACGACCCCCCTACCCCTCACACACGATCACTCCTTTTTTACTATTTTTCTTACATTTATAGGAAAAGTAAAATCATCATTAGTACTTACTGTTTTTGTATCTGGTTCAATGTATACTGAATGCTCCACTCCTTGTCTGTGGCATGGAAACCGTTTGAAGTGGCTTATTTGCAGTATTACAAATCTTCTATTTGTTAGAAAAGTCTGTGATAATTGGTAGTTGAGTGATAATTTCTTTCTCCCATTCAATCATGTTGGAGTTTTGAGGAGACCTCTGCATTAAAGTTTAGTGTTTTTGGATGCTGAAAAGCTCTTTGTTATATTCTGACCCCTTGCTTGAATTATGTGACTCACAACTAACCCCCTGATTGATTTTCAGTCGTCTGTTATCATCCTGAGTAATATATTTTCGGTCTGAGGAAAATAAGAATTTTGTTGAAGTGTAAATTTCAGAATCACTGCATATTTTTTATCTGCTCTTTTAAGAAGATTCATTAAATACCAAAAATTATGGGCTCCGTCAGTTGCTTTGGATGACTCCAGAACCAGCCTAGAGCATATATTTGAATATAATATTTAATAGGTCTTCATGAGTTTTCCCTTGAGTCTGTAAGGATACATATAGTCTTAAGATTTGATGGACTGTTGTTAGCCATCTGGAATGATGAAATGCACCAGGGGATTTACTTGCTAATTATAATGACACATGTCCATGTTTTATACCAAGGCACGTCTTAGAGATATATTTGGTCTGCATTGAGTTGCATAACTATCTTTGGGGATCTATGTAATTTTGGAGTGTTACAGGATGAAAGTTAACTATTAAGTTAAATCTTTTTGAATTTCAAGCCCAATAGCACCTTGAAAAGTACAAGGTCCTGATGGTTTCCCCATCTATCTGAATGGGAGCTCATTATCATGTATAAGGCAAATTAGCCATTGTATAGGTCTTTCAAGATTTATTTCAGTCAATCTGACCACTCCACTCACTTTACCAATATTAACTGGAGCACTATCACACAGGAGAGCTTTGAGAGAATATATATTATCAGAATCTATTAGAAATGTATTAATTTCATCAATAATACAGCAAGGTGTTCCAGTATCTAGAGTAACATGAGTTAGGTATATATCACAAGACTCTTTCACAATGACATAGTACTCTTCATAGGTATATATAGAGAAGGTTGTATTTGAAGTGCTCTCTTTATTTTACTTGTACAAATTTTTATTTTTAAGTTATATTGTTGGGTGATTTATTTTTTTGTTTTACTAATAGTGGTGTTTATTAATTTAATGTTAAGGTGTAATTTCTTGAATTTCTTAGAATTAGGTATATAACTAAAGGCTAGGGTGGGCCTAATCATTAGGGGTCTATCAAGAATTTAAAATATTCAGCCTAAGTATATTTTTGTTTTGATTTTTGTGAAGTTGGTTAATTTCTATTTAAAATTATTTACATAGGAAAATAGAGACAGTTAGGAGCCACAAGGTCCTATCGAGACTGTCCCAGTCCAAACAAATAACTATCAATACTAATACATGCACGAAAGACTAGGTCTATCCTATCCCTAGTTATCAGTTCATTCATGCAAAAATAAAAGTAAAACTAAGCCCAATTATACATGCAATATTCAATGAACCATCACCCACTACAAAAATCTGCCCATTAGGCTTAGTTATAGGTTGATCTAAAAATTAATATATACCTTCCAATTTGGCTTAGTCAAGTTATACTATATAATACCTAAACCATCCATATATCTATCTAGCCCCTTTTTAAATTTGACAAGAGAATCACAGTCAACAATCTCTTGTGGCAAGTCATTCCAAAAATTAACAACTCTATTACTGAAAGAGTATTTTCTTAGATCGAGATGGCATGGCTTCTTTTTAATTTTCTTATCATGTCCTCTAGTTACTCTTCCACAGGTCCACTATAAAGTATTTTTCAATCTCTGTATTACTGTCAGATGCAAATATTTTGTAAACTTGTATCATATCCCCTCTGAGAAATCTCCTTTCAACCGAGAACATTCCTAACTCCTTCAACCTCTCTTCATAGCTCTTATTTTCAAAGCCAGAAATCATCCTTGTTGCTCGACGTTGTACTCTCTCCAGCATATCTATGTCTTTTCTTAAATGAGGAGCCCAAACCTGTGCACAATACTCTAATGCTGGCCTAACATAGCTATTATATAGCTTGCTTATAACCTCTTTGCTCTTGTAAACTACATTGCGATTAATTATACCTAACATCTTATTAGCTCTATTCCTTGCTTCCAAACATTGATCACCCACCTTCAGATTACTGCTAATAATCACACCTAAATCCTTTTCTTGGTCCACAGTCTCAAGCCACTCCCCATTCATTTCATAATTAAATCCTTCATTTGAGTAACCTACATGAAGAACTTTACATTTTTTACTATTAAAGTTCATTTGCCACCTCTCTGCCCAACCAAGAAGTCTATCTAGATCACCTTGAAGCTTTATGCATCCATCATTATTCCTTACTGAGGTAACCACTTTGGTATCATCTGCAAACTTAGAAACCTTACATTTAAGACCTTTGTCTAAATCATTTATATATATAAGGAACAAAAGTGGTCCCAGCACAGAACCCTGTGGGACCCCACTCTTCACTGTTTCCCATAATGACTTATTACCATTAAGTAATACACACTGCCTTCTGTTCTTTAACCACTCTTTAATCCAATTGTGTACCATTCCATCTATACCACACTGTGACAACTTTTGCATCAGCCTAACATGGGGTACCTTATCAAAAGCTTTGCTAAAGTCTAAATATATGAACATCAACTGGATCACCCCTGTCTATACATTCAGTAATATATTCCATAAATTCTAGTAGATTTGTTTGACATGATCTACCCTTTCTAAAGCCATGCTGGGAGTTATATAGTATCTTATTATCATCTAAATGCTTCTCTATATGACTTTTCAGTAACTTTTCCAAAATTTTCACAACCAGAGATGTTAAACTAACTGGCCTATAGTTCCCTAAATCTTCCTTACTACCTTTTTTAAAAATGGGCACCACATATGCCGTTTTCCAGTCCTCAGGTACCTCTCCAAAAGCAATAGATCGCTTAAAAATCAAATACAGTGCCTTTGCAATACTGCTACTCCCCTCTTTTAGAATTCTACCATACACACCATCTGGACCCGCTGCCTTATTTGGGTCAATATGTTCTAGTAAAGATGCGATTTCATTTAACTCAATTTCAAATGCTGTACACCTATTCATTACATGTATACTAGAGCTATTAGTCTCTAAACTGCTATCCAACCTTTCCTCAGTAAACACTGATGCAAAATAAGCATTGAAAATATTAACCAATTCCTTATCTGAACTTACTAAATTCCCATCAATTTTAATTGGGTCAATTTTCTTATCCTTACTTTTAAATTTATTAAAGCTAAAACAACTTTTTCAGGTTTTTATTACTGTTCTTTGCCAAATTAATTTCTGCCATTCTCTTAGCTCTTCTTGTTGAGTGATTAAGTTCATTCCTAATTATAATCATTTTTACTTTTGAACTATTCCTGAAAATACAGTTTTTGAAAAAAATAAAATTTAGTTACCAGTGTGACTCAAATGAGTTTCTAAATTTAATGGTTTGAAGAATAATTAATTTGCAGAAACCATTTTATGATTTTCCTATAGTTACCTGATTCTTCACCAGAACGTACCAAATTATTCACCATACTTAAAATTATGGTATGGTATTTGATTACATTTACCTATTAACCAAACATTTTATAATACTTAAAGTATTCAGTTTTTTTTTTTTCCTGGATAATTTTATCTAAGATCTTGTTTACTTAAATTATAGATGTTAGAGAAATAAAATTTAAAAAAAATAGCAATTAGAAAGGTTTTTATTAAAAAATTATTTGTGAAAACGATACAAATTTATTGAATGCAATGAAAAATAATTAATATAAAATCATTTTTGAATACAAATAAGTCAGCTCTGATTACAATGCGAAATTAAATATTATTCTAAATAAAAAATTCAGAATTAGAAATTTGACTTAAATTGTTGTTCCCGTGAATGATGCCCCTCAAAATATGAACAAGTTGATTTAACTGAGAACAGCCACTTTACATGGAATAGTCTGCCACAGTTGAATGATTAAATTCAGTTGTCCACACAGATACTTTGAAAAAAACTATGGTAGTTGTTGTTCCTGTGATTGATGCCTCTTTGGAGTATAGTAAGTTGATTTAACCGAGAACACGCAATTTTACAACATACCAAGAAACCCGCATCTTTATAACTCAAAAGTATTAGAGCCCTGAGTTTCTGACTTCTACACAGAGTGGGCAGAGGGCTTGGGAGATGATCACAGTGCACTTAATTCATTTTGGCAATTTTTCAACTTAACTTATTCCCTCCGATCATATATATATATATATATATATATATATATATATATATATATATATATATATATATATATATATATATATATATATATATATATATATATATATATATATATATATATATGAAAAAATCATATTTTCTTGAGTCTATAGGTACCCATTAAATATTTTTCATTTTTTCATTGTTTATATTGAAATATATGTAAAGAAAAGTAAGCATTCTAGAACAGAAGAAATTTTTAAAAACAGGATACTATGTCCATTTACATTGATTTTGTTTTTATTAGAAGAAAAAAAGTGTAAATATTCTAAGTTTTTCATTTAGAATACTTGTATTAGTACATTCTATCCATATTGGAGTTCTGAATAGCTCAGTGGGTCAAGTCAGTTTTCTGTGGCTTAAGGATTGAGGTTCAACCCTTGCCCTAGCGAGTGTACAGCAAAGTATACAAATCGAGGTTGGAACTTCAGATCCAGTTACCTGAACTGACAAAAAATTGTTAGACAAAAAAGTAGATTTTCTGTAGTTAGTTTGTTTATGGCATGATGTATTATTACACTAATCTCAATATTCACACATTGCCTAAAACATAGTCAACACTTTCAATAGCCCAGGCTTTTCCAACATATAAATATCACTTTCTTTATAAATTGCACTTAACACAGAAGGTCTGCCCATTAAGGATTTGAAATCAACCCCACAGGTGGTAGAAAGTTTCCTTGATTTGGTTGGACCACAACATGGTTTCCCTTTCTAAACCTAAAATAATCTGTGTAACTTATAATCTTGATCAGGAATGAGCACATAACTCAGTTTCTCATGGCTATGAGCCTCATCCCTAGAATAGGGCTTTGCCTGTGAGTGGTGGTGATAACTTTAAAAAAAATTATATTATATATTATATATATATATATATATATATATATATATATATATATATATATATATATATATATATATATATATATATATATATATATATATATATATATAATTTTTATTTTATTTTTCATTGTTTATATTGAAATATATGTAAAGAAAAGTAAGCATTCTAGAACAGAAGAAAATTTTAAATACAGTATACTATGTCCATTTACATTGATTTTGTTATTAGAAGGAAAAAAAAGTGTGTAAATATTCTAAGTTTTTCATTTAGAATACTTGTATTCAATACTACCCACAAATGTTTACAAATATGATTTTTTTTCAAAGCGTATGACTAAAAACCTTAAAAATGGCAAAATTCTTTAGAAGTATGTTACTCATTTTGATTTTATTTTAAATTTGAGGAACTTGCTGGAAATATTTATTTATTCTGATATGATATCGGTATTAAATTAAGAACTGTATATATATGTAAGTTTTTATTATTATTAATACTCTTTTCCTTAATAAAAGATGAGGTAATATTTATTAGCAGAATATATTGTGCAAAACAATAATAAAAAAAAAAGTGATAGTTTTAGAAATTTTACATTGCTTAAGTGAAAGTTACATTTTTTTCTTTTTGAGTAAAATTGTTTCCTTTGGTGCTTTAAAATTACATAATGCACAAAACTAACAAAATAATACTGTATTTGTTCTTTATAATTTTTTTTTGCAAACTTTAAGTTAATAATTTTTAAAATAGCATAGCTAACATATTATTAGTATTTTTAAGAAAGTATAATATCTAGTAATATGGTACTTTAACACCTTTCTGTACAACCTAGGCATCTGCAGGGCAGAGAGTAAAAATATAAAATATATATATATATATATATATATATATATATATATATATATATATATATATATATATATATATATATATATATATATATATATATATATAATATTTGAACAGATGATGGGAGATGTAGATCCAGAAACCTTATTAGAATGGCTTCAAATGGGGCAAGGAGAAGAAAGGGACATGCAATTAATTGCTTTAGAGCAATTATGCATGCTGCTTCTCATGTCAGATAATGTTGACAGATGTTTTGAGAGGTAAGTTAAAATGTCATTATAAATACCAGTATAACTAATAAACTCGTTTTGTGAAAGATTTGATTGGATAAATTAACTCATCAAAATATCATTGTTTAATATATTTTAACATATCCCTTTTAGAATAGATTTTAGTATGTATTTTACATTTCTTACATTAATTTTTGTAACGTTTTTAGTTGTTTTGGTTTCAAATTTTCAACTCTATCAAATTTTTACTTTATTTTTGTGAAATTCTTCATTGATTGTATAATAAAGATCTATGCTCATTCACATTATGCCGATCAACTCGTCTCTTTATTTTCTAATGATTGTTTTCTGTGAGCATTTTCTCCCTCAACCTTTGTAGGATTTTTCTATACCATTCTTTGGGTGAAAGTAAGAGAAAAAGGGAAATTATTTATTGTAGAGATTTTTAAGGAAGCTTTCCTAGAGATTAGAGATGATTGAAATCTGTTTAGGTTGGACTCATAAATGTTAGAGAGAACTGAAATTAATTATGAGAAATGAAACAAAGTTCAAGAAAGTGAAATTAGAAGGAATAAGGGTTGGTTTTAATTAGGGATGGAGTGAAGTATCGGTATCGGTAAGTATCGGTATATTTTTAGGTATCGGTATTGAAAAAAATTTTGGTATATGAATGGATAAAGTATCGGTATATTTTCAGGTATCGGGTATCGGTACCTGTAAATTTTTATGTATCGGCATCAGTAAAAATTTTGGTATCGCTCCATCCCTAGTTTTAATAAACCTTCTCAAAAAAAAAAAAAAAAATTTTTTTTTATCATTTTGTACTTTTGAGAAAAAATTAGTAATATAATTTATAAATATACACTTAATTATACAGTGTATAGACTACCATTTTCCAGTGCAAAATATGGCTTTTTTTGGCTGCCATAATAAGGCATGATTCTTAAATGTACTAAAATTTAATTAGGAAAATATTTAAAAAAAAAATAAAAAATATTTAAATATGGAAATTTTTATTCTTTTAAAATAGGACAGTAAAATTCCCTTTTATTATAAAACACTGATAAATAGAAAAATAAAATAATACATTTCATAATTTTTATATATATATATATATATATATATATATATATATATATATATATATATATATATATATATATATATTATATATATATATATATATATATATATATATATATATATATATATATATATTATATTTAGTAAATAATTTTTTTTCCAATATTTGTAAATTGTGGGCGAAAGTTCACAACTCTTTGTAGATTTGAGTAAATTAATTCACAATTCAATGAAGTTAAACAGTCATAGTTTTAGGTCCCCTTTATCATGTATAAAAAAAAAAATTGATATTTAACATTATTATGTTCCTTTCTTTTGTCTAAAAGATGCAATGACCTATCAAACATATTTGTGTATTTAAAGTCAAAATTTTTTTAAATTTGTTTCAGTTGCCCCCCTCGAACTTTCTTGCCTGCCCTTTGTAGAATATTCCTGGACGAATGTGCTCCTGACAATGTTCTTGAAGTTACTGCAAGAGCAATCACATATTATCTAGATGTGTCTTCGGAATGCACAAGAAGAATAACCACGGTTGATGGGGCCATCAAGGCAATGTGTAATAGATTGGTTGTAGCGGATGTTTCTTCTAGAACTAGTAAAGATTTAGCAGAACAATGTATTAAGGTGAATAACTTTTTTTTTTGTTATATTTTATACAAAATGGTTTACAGAAATAATTTTTATTTTTGAAATTACTACCAAAATTATTATTATGGATTGTTTATTTTTTTTTATTATTTTATACTACTTTATTTTTTTATTTTAGTAAATTATAAAAGTTCTGTTGAATTAATTGCCTACAAAAAATAATTGTTTGGAGTTGCACATATACATTTAAATGTGAAAAAAATATCGAGTATGAATATTTTTTCCTCCCTGTTTCAAATGATTTAATATTCTGGAATCTTGGTGTTTTACCTTAATAGTTGATATTTAAATCAAAACGCGTATCATATAATAATAAACTTGTTTTCCTTGTGTTTTAACCATTTCTTCCAATAAGTGGAGGAGAATGTGGCTTAATTTTAATTTGGAATAATTGATTAGCAGTACAGGAATAGAGGACCTCGATTTTCAGTGGATCATGTTTCTAATTAAAGAATTAGTAATGAGTTTACTGCATTAAGGTTTATTGGAATCATTATGAGCAAATGGTGATGGAGGCTTCTGTTTCTTTAGAAACCTAAATTGAGAAAAAATAAGAGGAGCCTCAGGAAAATGCGGTAAATGGTATTGATAATACAGTAGTTTTCTTTTAAAAGGGGAATACTATGATTCCTCTTCTGTTAAGTTCAAACTGTAAATATTTATAGCCAGACCTGAAAGATTTGTATTTGATTAATTGAATCAGGAAGAAAGACGTTTTGATAATCAGTTGGTCACATTAACAACATCCCAATTCAAATCATTACCCTTTGTCCCATTAACATAAGTAGATCACCTAACTTATGAAACTCGAATATCCAATATGTGATTACAACTACAAGCATCGGTACAGTCTTCCAACATACAGGTATATTTATTTAAAATGAGAAACGAGCCTTCTCATCTACAATACATGAATACAGAACCCTGTCATGATACAACACACACAACGCAATCTTAAACTGTCTTTATGCTACATCATCCAGAGTGACAATATTTAATTCCTCAGAAACATTTGATTAATTGAATTTTTGAAGGAAGTATGACCCTTAAAATAAGTATATATTTTTGGATAATGTAAATAAAGGATATTTTAGTTTTTGTAATATGGTTGATTTAACATTTTTATTTAAACAATTTACTGATACTATTAAATATTTACCAGGTGCTTGAATTAATATGTACTAGAGAAGCTGGAGCCGTCTTTGAAGCTGGAGGACTTAACTGTGTTTTATCATTTATAAGAGATAATGGCAACTTGGTGCATAAAGATACACTTCATTCTGCCATGTCTGTTGTTTCTCGTCTGTGTGGAAAGATTGATCCCTCTGATTCAAATCTTCTACCTTGTGTAGAATCACTTTCAACATTGCTTCAGCATGAGGTAGTGTTATGTGTCATAATATATTTTAAGTTATATAATTTTAAAGTAGTAAATAACAATGAACACATTTTTATTAATATGCAAAAATTAACAGCGCTTTAGTTTTGTTATAAAGCATATTAAAATTCAGTTTCAATTACAATAAATATTCCTTCACAGGAAAAAGTATATTTTTAAAATAACATTTATTTTAGTTTTAAAAAAAATATATAATTTTATATATATATATATATATATTATATATATATATATATATATATATATATATATATATATATATATATATATATATATATATATATATATATATATATATATATATATATATATATATATATATATATATAGGATCAACATGTTGCGGATGGTGCTTTAAGATGTTTTGCTTCATTAGCGGATAGGTTCACAAGGCGAGCTCAGGATCCAGCTCCATTAGGTCATCATGGACTAGTCAATCATCTTCTCACACGTTTATCTTCTACTGCTCCACCTAGTAACTCATCAGGTTCATCATCATCTCATGCTTTACCCTCTTCTACTCCAGAAACGAACAAGAGTTCAGCTTCTGTTTCTACTGTGATATCCTTATTATCAACATTATGTCGAGGATCTCCTAGTATTACATTTGTATGTTCATTAATACATATATGCCTTTTAATCTATATTTTAAGAATGGGTCTAAAATCTTTATAAAGGTTTATTATTATTATTATTATTATTATTATTATTATTATTATTATTATTAATTATTATTTATTATAATTATTATTGATAAAGTAATACAAAGCTTTTCTAGTTCTGTGTTCTGATAAAGTTCTAAAAAACTAGTCAACTATATATATATATATATATATATATATATATATATATATATATATATATATATATATATATATATATATATATATATATATATATATATATATATATATATATATATATATATATATATATATATCAAAAAAGTAGCAATAGTGTCTAAAAACTTTAACTACAGGGTTTTAATTGTAGTGGTGTTTCTCCTGTCACAGTTTCCTATAGTCACTAGAAATGCAAGAAGAATGATAAATTGAGTTGGATGAGAAATTCATTTGAGGAAAGGAAAAAAAAAAAAAAAAAAAATGGCTGATATGTTAAATGATTTTTTTACCTCAATTTTCAAACTTTTATTATGAAAAGAGTACTGAAATAGTGTGTAGAGGGAAAATGTGAATACAGTAGATAGATAATTTGGGTTAAATTGAAGATTTAAAAAACGACAAAAAAAACTTGTATGTACAGATAAAAGGGTAAAGTAGTTAATTCTTAAGTTGTGTTGAATGGTACATCAAATATGTGCTAAAATTACCAAATTATATAGTGCTCAAGGTAAGCTTAGGTTGTTTAATTTATAAGGACATACATCCTTTATTTGTGAGTTTCCTTATTTTTTTTTATCTGTTGGAACAAATTTGTTGGACTTTTATATCATATATATATATATATATATATATATATATATATATATATATATATATATATATATATATATATATATATATATATATATATATATATATATATATATATATATATTATACTGCTCCTTATAGTTGCTTTTAAAGAATATTAATGTATCATGTTTTCTGTTATTTTAGGATCTGTTACGGTCAGACTTGCCCAATGCAATTGAAAAGGCTCTCCAAGGGGAGGAGAGATGTGTTTTAGATACAATGCGTTTAGTAGACCTACTCCTAGTTCTTCTTTTTGAAGGACGAAAGGCCTTACCAAAGACTGGTATTAGCACAAGTACAAATAGGATGAGGCGACTGGACAGTTCAGGAGAGAAGACTCACCGACAGCTTATAGAGTGCATTCGTAGCAAAGATACTGATGCTCTTATTGATGCAATTGATAGTGGAGGGATTGAAGTAAATTTTATGGATGATGTTGGCCAGACGCTTTTAAATTGGGCATCAGCATTTGGCACTCAGGAAATGGTTGAAATACTTTGTGAACGAGGAGCCGATGTTAATAAAGGTAAATTCTTACTTTTGAATATTATTATTATTATTATTATTTGCTATTACTATATTTATTATTGCTCATTATATTTTATGCATCG
Source organism: Armadillidium nasatum (assembly GCA_009176605.1). Taxonomy (NCBI): domain Eukaryota; kingdom Metazoa; phylum Arthropoda; class Malacostraca; order Isopoda; family Armadillidiidae; genus Armadillidium; species Armadillidium nasatum. The sequence continues at coordinate 112,245 of SEYY01019639.1, forward strand.
TGTTTGTATATTAATGGTTATTAATATGTATTGATGAACTATTTATCAACTAAACTTTGGAGCTTCAATGGAAACCAATGTGTATCCCCTTAGTAGCCCCTTTTCAGGGTAATGTACAACTAGCTAATTATTAATATCTAGTAGAATAGGACCTACTGAAAGACTGTATAATCTGTAATTGTACCTTTGAATAAAATATTGAAATTGAAATTATAGTATTACAAAAACATCTAATACATGTTTCACTTTTCTATTTTATGTTTCTGCAGGCCAAAGATCATCATCATTGCATTATGCAGCTTGTTTTGGACGACCCCAAATTGCCAAGGTCCTTTTGAAATATGGAGCTAATCCAGACCTACGTGACGAAGATGGAAAAACTCCTTTAGACAGAGCGCGAGAAAGAAATGACGAAGGTCATCGTGAAGTTGCTGCAATTCTTCAGAGTCCAGCCGAATGGTTGGTCAGCGTTGAATCAAAGGTATTTTTTCTATTTAACATTCTTCTTATTGCTTGTTACGAAACAGTTGTGTTACATTTGTCAGCCCTGATATTGGTGACAGCAACTATGAATTTTTTATTAGTTATATTATTAAAATGATCTTGACTAATTATTTTAATATATTTTGTGAAACTATGGAGTGATGATTCATCAATTGAAATTTTCAATACTGAATATCATTCATTGTAATTTTTCCACATATTGAAATGCGCTTCTTTTTTAACTTTTAATTAATTTTGTTTATCCTTAAAAAATATTACATTACATCTATAAAAAAAAAAAAAATGAAAGGCATAAGACATCATGTAGCAACTAGAAGTGATGAGAAGAAAATATAACTCAGTCTAATCACCAGTGCACTCATTATTCAAATGATATAAAAGTTAATTATCAACTCTGATATGTAACATACATTACAAGAACACTTTGAAGTGGTTGAACACACAAGATCACAATCAGTATTGTAATTCTTTCACCAAACCATATAATATCTTTGTGCTGCTTGTATTGAGCATACTTAAAACTATTTTAGTAGGTAGTTATTCACTTACGATAAAAATTACAAATAGGAAACTTCAAAACTCACAGGCTCCAGAGGTTCGCACCATGTACCCTGTGGAGTGTTGATGAAAGTGCCAATTTTTTTTCCCTAGATTATTATCGTTTGTTCATATTCTTTACATATTTTTTTTTTTCATTTCTATTTTTAATTTTTTATTTCCTTTGGTGGGTCAAGGTCAGAGGACCTATGAATTCCACCAGGGTAGGGGAAAAATCAAGTCTAGGCCAAATTAAATGTATACGTAAATATCAAATATGTTTTAGGAGATATGAGGAAATTATACATGGGTTATGTGGGTTAACTCTTCCTTAAACCTGGAAATAGATTAATTACAGTCTCGACCTTCTTGAGAATAGTAAAGATTTGTCATGGATTACTTCATATTTGTTTTTTAAAAAAAATCATTTGATACATCTACAAGGTATTTACTTCTATTTTGATAAGTATATTTTTGTTCGCAATTCTACTTTAAAAAATATAAATTCCAATTTCAAATTTGCTTCTACTACTTGATCTGAAAATAGTTTAATATGACGATCTGGCCATAGTATTAAAAGCGTTCTAATAAAAGTTCAAGAGTTTCTGTGATCAAAATATTTTATTTATTTTTAAGTGCAAAGCTATTCTAGTTCTAATTGTTATTTTCCAATTTATTGATATGTAAAATTCTCACTCAAAAGTTGTTTAATAATAATAAAAATAACTAGCAATAACAAGTACTACTGGATCCATAATCTAAGAAACCCCATGATAAATCCACAAGCAAATTTGCTTATACGCATTTTTCCATTGTGAATAATTTATTTAGAATTTCTTAAAAAAATTAAATCTCTTCATTCTCAGTTTAAATAGATATTAACTGTTAATGGAGGTAGAACATTTTATCTCTGTATTCTTTACCAAATTTTTCATATTTACCAACTGTACCATATTTGTTTCATACGTAGTAGCATTCAATTTTTATCATTTAATTTTTTATCTTCAGGAATTAAAACCAAAGCCAACGGAAGAGTGTGTCAAGAGCAGTGAGGAAGCAAATATCTCTGGTATATTGGAAGGAGGAATTGGTCCATTACCTGAAGAAACTGAAGATATTCCAGAAGTTAAAGGGGACATCGAAATGGGCCCCGTCTACCTCAGTCGTCTTCTTCCTGTTTTTTGTCACACTTTTCAGTCTACCATGATTCAGACAGTGAGAAAGTCTTCGCTTAGTATACTTAGAAAAATGGTACATTACATTCCTTCAAATTTATTGCAACAGGTACAGTGATACAAAACCACCTTTCTCCTTTAGTTTTATAAGATTGTATACTGTTGAAAAATTGTAAAAGTAAAATGTAGAAAAATCGTCAAACGAAATGAAAAAATTCCAATAAGTTTTTTAAACTGTTAACAAACTGTTCTTGTTTTAATAATTCAGTGTGATGAAATATGAAATTGAAAGAATTCGTGTTATTCATAGTATTTCTTAACTACATTTTAGAGGATTATATATATATATATATATATATATATATATATATATATATATATATATATATATATATATATATATATATATATATATATATATATATATATATATATATATATATATATATTATAACTCTGACCATAATCTTATAGCTCTTAGTTATAATGCTTTCTCTCCAACAGCTCCACCATGCCCTAAACGTACTTTCTGGCACTTTAATCGGGCTAATTGGGGGGCAATCCCATCTTCAACTAAATCTTTTTCTCCTCAAAATCCATGGTTCGATGGCAATTGTTCTCTTGCCCTCCGGGAGAGAGACAATGCTTATCGTGAATGGAAAAACTCTCCTTCTCCTATCACTCTTGCTAATTTTCATTCAGCCCGGAACCGATGCAGGGATGTTCTTCGACGGACTAAGCGTACTTTCATTAAAAGGAAGTGCGCTGACCTCCATGGCTCTCCTACTGATAAAAATTTCTGGCCTCTTGTCAAAAATATCTCTAACAACTTCTGTAAATCTGCCTTTCCTCCTCTTATTCGCTCTGATGGTTCTGTAGCTAATACTCCTTCTGAAAAGGCTAATCTCTTCGGCCTCCTTTTTTCATCTAATTCCACCCTGCTCGATTCTGGCATCCCTCCTCCTACTACTTCTCCTCTCAGGTGTCCCATGCCTCTACCTATAATTACTCATGATCGGGTGCATGGGATCCTGAAATCTATGAACGTCAGGAAGGCCAGTGGCCCGGATGGCATTCCCCCTCGTGTTCTGAGGGAGTGTGCTTCCGAGTTGGCCCCTGCCCTCGTTCAGCTCTACTCTCTATGCCTTAATACTAATACTTTTCCTCTATGCTGGAAGCGTGCGTTGGTTCAGCCGATCCCGAAAAAAGGTAGCCGTTCTGACCCTTCTAACTATCGACCTATAGCTCTCACTTGTGTTCTATCTAAAATTTTTGAAACTCTCCTCAACTCTCATTTCCTGGATCATTTGGAGTCTCATTCTCTTCTCTCTGATCACCATTATGGCTTTCGTCGCTCGTGGTCAACTGGTGACATACTTTCCTATCTTACTGATCTATGGTCTTCTGCCCTTAGGGACTTCGGGGAGTCTTGTGTGGTGGCGCTTGACATATCCAAGGCTTTCGACCGGGTATGGCATGCGTCACTACTCTCTAAGCTCCCTTCCTTTGGGTTTCCTCCTTCCCTTTGCTTACTCTTGTCTAGTTTTCTCTCAGATCGTTCCATTTCGGCAGTTGTAGATGGAGCGACCTCTTCCTCCTTTTCTGTCAACTGTGGTGTTCCTCAGGGTTTCTGTTTTATCTCCAACCTTATTCTTACTTTTCATTAACGATCTTCTCCACTGCACTTCTAACTCTGTTCACTCTTATGCTGATGATTCAACTCTACATTCTTCTACTCATTTCAAATCTGCTCCCTCTTTTGCTTCTAGACTTGCTTCTCGTCTTCAACTTTCCGATTCTATTCTTGCCGATCTGGATGGAATTTCCCGGTGGGGACATAGCAACCTTGTGAAATTCAACTCTTTAAAAACTCAACTTCTTTATATCTCCTCTCTCAAAAACACCTCCTAACTTTCCTATCCTCTTCGATGGCTCTCCCGTCTCACCTGTAAATAACATTAACATTCTTGGTCTAAACATAAACAACAAACTGTCTTGGAAACCACATATCACAATGGTTGCTAAAGCTGCCTCTAAGAAGCTGGGAGTTCTGTTCAGGTTGCGAGAGTTTTTTTCTTCTGAGCAGTTACTCCAGATATATAAGGGTCTTATTCGCCCTTTGTATGGAGTACTGTTCTCACATTTGGGGGGGCTCTGGCTCCTCCTCTCTTCTGGATAGGGTTGAGTCAAAAGCTATGAGATTAATAAACTGTCCCCTACTTTCAAACTCTCTTGACCTCTGTCCCTGCGACGTGACGTTGGCGCGCTATCTCTTTTCTACAGGTACTACAATGGCAGGTGCTCGAGGGAATTGGCCTCACGCATTCCTCCACCGTTGCGTCGTCCTCGTTGCACGAGGGGTGCCCTGCTTTCACACCAATTTTGTGTGGACGTAGGAAATCCCAGGCTAGCCCGTTGTGGTACCTCCTTTCCAGCCACCTCTATTCTGTGGAATTCTCTACCATCTTCCATTTTTCCAACTGTATTTAATCTTCCACTCTTCAAGTCTTCCGTCTGCGCCCACCTGAGGGCTGTGCGTTAGGTGTGTGTGTTTGTGTGAGTTTGTCCTTGTGTGTGTGCCCCCTCCTTGAAAAGGGCTCTGCCCGTGAGTGGTGGCGTTTTGTAAAAAAAAAAAAAAAAAAATATATATATATATATATATATATATATATATATATATATATATATATATATATATATATATATATATATATATATTTATATATATATATATATATATATATATATATATATTACTATATATATAACCTTTTTATCTCTATTTCTTGGTCTTCAAGTCTTCCATAAAAACGGCCTCAGTCTTTGGCAAGGAGTCGTTTCTGGCACTTCAGAGTTGCTAAGTGGTCTGACAAGCAGTTGTACTTCTCTGATTTCCCTTGAAAGATTAGTTTCCATGGGAAACTAAACTTCAACTAAAGCTTAACTCTTCACTCAAACTTTTGCCTCTAATTTCACTTTAGATGGTTTCGGAGCTATTCCTTCTCCTCCCCTTTCAACCCCCTCCAACTCATTTTTGCCTAATATTATAATTTCTTCTAAAGATGTCATTTCTACTTGCTCTAAACTTAACACTAAGAAGGCGTATGGTCATATTAGTATTCCTCATGCGGTTCTCAAAACTTTTTAGCTTGCACCTTGCCTTGGTATACTGTTTTGTCTTTTTTTTTCTACTTCCCTTCCTGCCATGTGTGCCGAAGAAGGGGACCCCTCTCAACACACTTATCGTTCTATATCTTGAATATCCTTCTTTCTAAAGTTTTCGAATCTGTCCTTAACAGAAAGATTTGGAAACCTCTCCATTCTTCTAATTCTATCTCTGATCCAAAGATTGCTTTCATAAAGATCACTCTATTGATCTTTTCTTTTTTCTCTGACTCTTGGACCTCTGCTCTTCGGTGTTGGTGTTTCTGTGAATCTTTTGCTGTAACACTAGACGTATCTAAAGCCTTCAATAGAGTTTGGTACAAAGCTTTGATATTAAATTTCTTTTTTTTCTTTTCTCTCTCTCTCTCTCTCTCTCTCTCTCTCTCTCTCTCTCTCTCTCTCTCTCTCTCTCTCTCTCTCTCTCTCTCTCTCTCTCTCTCATCTCTCTCTCTCATCTCTCTCTCTCTCTCTCTCTCTCTCTCTCTCTCTCTCTCTCTCTCTCTCTCTCTCTCTCTCTCTCTCTCTCTCTCTCTCTCTCTCTCTCTCTCTCTCTCTCTCTCTCTCTCTCTCCTTCTCTCATCTCTCTCTCTCTCTCTCTCTCTCTCTCTCTCTCTCTCTCTCTCTCTCTCTCTCTCTCTCTCTCTCTCTCTCTCTCTCTCTCTCTCTCTCTCTCTCTCTCTCTCTCTCTCTCTCTCTCTCTCTCTCTCTCTCTCTCTCTCTCTCTCTCTCCTTCTCGTCTCTATAGTAGCTGTTGTAGATGGCCTCCGTTATTTAAATCTATAAATAAGTGGTGTTACTCAGGGATTTTCCCAATCCCATCTTTTTTTTTTTTTCTTTAATGACTTTCTCTTTATTACTTCATCACCTATCCACTCCTATGATAATGACTCCACTCTTAATTACTTTGAAAAACACCCCTTCAAAAAGCAATTAATTGATGCAAGGAGCGTGGCCTCTGAGCAACTAACCTCTAATCTTTTATTCCAAATTCGAGCAGAGAAAACTTTTTTTATAATGCTGCTAAAGTTCAATTTCTCCATCTCTCTCTCTACTTGACAACCTTCCATACAACTATGACATCTTTGAAAATATTTGACTCAAACCTTCATCTGTCCCCAATATTCTTGGTGTTTCTTTTTTTCATAATCTTTCTTGGAAGGATCACTTTACTTCTCTTTCTAAACGAGCATCTAGAGATTGTTATAGGGGTGTTATTCGCCCCTTGTGGTGGTTCCACTCTTACAACTCTCCTTGAAAAGGTAGAATGTAGGTCTTATTTTAAAAACTTTCATTCTCTCTAACCCTCTCCAGTCTCTTTTTGCCCGTCGAATTGTTGCGTCATTCTCTATACTATCGGTATTTACACTGCTCTTCTGAACTCTCATTGCATACTTTCTCTATTGAGAAGGGCTCGTGCAACACACCTTTCTACACACATCTTTTCCCTGTCCAACTCTTTGATTGTTGACTTAACCGCTATGTCCTGTCTTACATATATTCTACTGGTAAAGTCTGGAACACACTCCCTTTATCCATTTTCCCAGCTACCTTTGACTCGCGCACTTTCAAATGCCGTGTATCGAGACATATCGACCTTTAATCAACGTTGATTCTGTTATCCCTTAACTCTGGTGGAAGTCGGTAGGTCTCTTGCCCTTGGCAAGTATATATATATATATATATATATATATATATATATATATATATATATATATATATATATATATATATATATATATATATATATATATATATATATATATATATATATATATATATATATATATGTATATAAATAAAATACAGGTGTGTACTAGCAGCTCATTGGAAGGTGGTGCTAATGAGAGTAATTCATCTGGTTATATTCTTGGCTCTATGCTAATTGAGGTTGTTGCCACAGTCCTTGGCAATGATGAAGATGAGGATGGACAGCTTGTAGTTTTACAGATGATTGATGACCTCCTTTCAAAAGCCCAGGATGTATTACTTGACCATTGCGCTCGTCTAGGAGTTATAAACAAAGTTGCTTTAATGGCTGGTGCTCATGATCAACCGTCTAGTCAACAGGATGAACGTGGAAAGGATGATCAGGTATGTGCCATGATAGATTGAAGAAATTGCTTACAAGTTAAATTTTGCTCTCAATATTTAATTGGGTTTCTTTTTTCAGTGTGATGATGAAACACTACAAATGGATGATGCTAAAGATTTGGTTCCAGGGAAAGCATATCATTGGCGGGATTGGTGTGTAGCCAGAGGCCGAGACTGCCTTTACATATGGAGTGATGCAGCTGCTCTTGAACTGTCAAATGGCTCTAATGGTTGGTTTAGATTCATTCTTGATGGAAAATTGGCTACAATGTACTCTTCTGGGAGCCCTGAAGGAGGCACCGAAAGTACAGGTTAGAAATTTTTTTTTCTTAGAGGTAAAGGTCGATATATATATATATATATATATATATATATATATATATATATATATATATATATATATATATATATATATATATATATATATATATATATATATATATATATATATATATATATATATATATATATATATATTCACTTCTGGTGGGCAGAGGCCAGAGGTCTACTGAAATTTCCACCAGAAGCTTGCTGAGAAAGAGAAATAATAAGATTTTTCCAAGAAAGGAGAATATTAAGGAGAGACGAAGGTTTGAGTTGTGTTTTTGAAGAAGATGTTATGGTTGTGTGGAAGGCTGTGTTGAGTAGAGAGATGGTGGAATTGAGTTTTTGAGACATTGTAAATGACCGTGTTTTCTCTGCCCCAATTTGAAATACGTGAAAGATCAGATGTTAGTTAATCCAAGGCCATTGTTCTGAATAAATTTTGAAGAATTGAGAGGTTTCCAAATCTTCCTGATAAGCACAATTTCAAAAACTTTAGAAAGAATTGAGGTTAAAGAAATGGGATGATAGTTGGAGGCTTGAGCAGAAAGACAAAGATGAAATAATTTACCAAGGCAGGGTGCAAGCTTGGAAACACAAGTTTTGGGAGCCACAGGTGGGGATACCATCAGGACTGTACACCTTATTGTTAAGCCCAGAGAGAGCAGAAATGATATCTTTAGAAAAAATTAAAGTTGGAGCGGATCGAAGGATGAGGAATGGCTCCGGAATCGTCTAAAGTTGAATTAGAGGCAAAAGTTTGAGTGTAGAGCTCGTTCAGCTTTAGAGGAAGGCAAAACGACAGTTGTATAATCAGAAGATACTTGGGGAGGGAAAGAGAGAGAATCAAAGATCAGAGTTGGTACAATTGAGTCCGGACATAAATTATTTACACTAGATTTTGCTGTATTCGAGTGTAATTTTTAATTTTTCAAGAATCCATGTGTTGATGCATCATTTACCATTTCATCATTTTGCTCCTCTAAATTTCTCTTTACAAACTGTTTTATCACTAATTTTGTTTCATTATTTTTCTGAAAGTTTTTTTTTTAACTTTGTCTCCTACTTTTAAATTAAATACACTAGTTCTACTCGAATGTTAAATTCTTTTTCCTTTGCATTAAAATCTCATTGCATCTAATTCTACTAACAAAATTAATAGTTATTACTACTATTGATATCTGTTGAAAATCCAGAAGCTCTTAAGATTAACTGAAGGTAACTATACTCCATTTGAATTTTGGATATTGCAAAAATCAACAATTTCCTGATATTTTTTTCACTTATCTCTTGTTGTGCTTAAGTTTTACAGATAATTTCTTTCCTTTAAAATCAATATACTGGTTTCTTACTCCCTTCATTTATTGCTTCTTTGTATTCTTCTAATTCACTTTTGTTTTTCATTGTTTATATTTTTTTTATTATTAGATATAAACTGTAATAGTCTTAGTACATTAAATATCTTGAAACTTTTCTTTTCCTTTTTACTCTTCTTTCCTTACATTTTTGTCAGTTCTCTTATTCTACATTATAAATTCTTTTTCCAGTAAAGTTTCATCATGCTCAGTTAAAACATTTTATCTGAAAGTTACTTTAGCTTCATTCTCCCCACTCCTTTTATATGCTTAGGTCATTCCACTGAATTAAAGAGTATAGCAAACTAAAAATATGCTCGTATTTTTCTTTTAAATTAACTGGAATATTAATTATTTCAAAATGTAAAATTTACTAATTTTGCAAATAATTATAAATTTTGAAGAAAAGCACTTTGTACTTTTTATTTTATATATATTTTTTAAAAATGATGTTAGACATAGTTCAGTATAAATGATTTTTAACTTTTTTGGGTATTACGTGCTGATAAATTATTTTAATTCCTAATGCCTTTTTCTTCATGACATATTTTCTTAACAATAAGAACTTAATATTTATCCATTTTAAAAATCTTAATTATAGTTTGTATATTTATGTATATAATTAAATTAAATATAATTATTAAATTGTAATTTATAACTGAATTTGAATGTATGGTTTGAACTTACTATTATCGTCATTGTCACTACAATATATACTTTTATTGTACTTATCATGATTATCTTTAAAACAATCTTCTGTGCTTGAGTGTTAAGTAATTCCAAAATAATAATCAAAAATATTAATTTTAACTTTTTATTTAGATTAATAGTAATTAGGTTTATTGTACTCGCTTCATGATGAGCCATAAAATATTTGAAGGCATAAATTTTAGATCCCTTTTGACAGTTTCATTTGCTTTTGTACCTAAATTTAGTGCATTTTCTTTGAAATTTTTAGTTTATAAACTTTATATTGAAATTAAAATCTTATAGAAGAAAATTTAATTGATATAATTTTTGAGCTTCACTAACTAAAAAATATAATAATGTATATAGTAGTAAAGTTCATTATTTAATGTATAAAATTATAATAATGTATATAGTATTAAGCTTAATTATTTAATTTATAAATAGAATTGAAAATAATGCTTATAAAGTAATCTTTGCGAATATTCAATCAAGAAATGGTCATTTATCTCTCCTATGAATCCCCATAATGATGGTTTATTATGGTTTTTCATAGGAGGAAATAAACGACAATTTCTTGATTGAGTATTTACAAAGATTCATTAGCATTATTCTCAGTTCTGTTTGCATATTAAATAATTTAAGTTTACTACTGTTTACATTATTATAATTTTAGGTGGTAAAGCTCGGAAATTATATCAATATTAACTTTTCTATTAATATATTAAATATAAACCAAAATTTCAATCTTATACTTTTCTTATCTCTTCTCTTCCCTTCTCTACCTTTCTCATCTCTTCTTTTTGTTCTCAGTTTTTTATTTCAGTAGATCTTTCTTTCTTCAAATTCCAGTTCCACTCTTCTTTGCAAACTAAATCCTCTTGTAAATTAACTATTCTTTATAAACTAAGTCTTCTTGTAAATTAACTTCATATTTTCTTTTTCCTCACTCTCTCTCTCTCCTTCTATTCTCTTGTTTTTTTCATTTCTTCCTCTTTTCTGTACTATTTTTTTTAATCTTTACTGATTCTACCCCCTCTGGATACTACTTCGCTTCCCATAAATCCTCCACTGAATTCTCCTTTCCACATTCAAGTCTACTTCCATGTCCTGTTCCGCAAATTCTTCCTTATCCTTCTCTTCACCCTCCAAATTATGAAGCACCACAATAGAACCACTTTATCTTCAACATTTCGCTATTAAAATGTTTTTTGATTCGTATGTTTTGCAATTTTCAATTTAAATAATCATGCGTTAATAATTAAATTTACTTATGAATTTTATAGAGAATAGAAGTGAATTCCTTGAGAAACTTCAAAGAGCCAAAGCTGCTGTGAAGCCTGGAAGTCCAAGCCAACCAATTCTCTCAATTCCTGGACCTATGAGATTAGTTGTTGGTAACTGGTCTTTGCAGTGTAAGAAGGTAAAGGCAGACATATGATACATATAATTTATTTTGCTTACTTTTATTAGATTTTTTGGCACAAATTGCAATTACTTTTATTGATTTTAATGTAATTACAGGAGGGCGAACTTCATATACACAACTCTGATGGTCAACAACAGTCAACTGTTTTAAGAGAAGATCTTCCTGGTTTTATATTTGAATCAAATCGTAATACAAAACATTCTTTCACTGCTGAAACTTCACTCGGTCCAGAGTTTCATGCAGGTTGGACAGGAAGGAGAGGCAAAAGATTTAGATCAAAAATAGAAGCCATGAAGCAGAAGGTATTAACTGTCTTTTATAATTTTATTTTTAGAAAGTAGGATTTTTAAAGATATAGGATAACATAATTTATTTGGTATGAAAGAGAGCCTTGATGGAAAAACAAGAATAAATCAGGAATTTTAAGGTCAAATACAGCAGGTTGGAAAGTATAAAATTTTCGTGTTTTCGTTGTTTGTAAATATATGATTTAATGTTAGATGTTTGGCCTAGTCAGTACATGAAAATAAAAGATATTTATATGGTTTGGAGTAGCTGTCATGAGAAAAATAAACTGTTAAAAGTTTAATTTTAATAAGCTACCAAGACTATTGGGTTAGATAGGAAAGTTGCTAAATGTCTCTCAATGGATATGGATTACAAAACACAGATAGTTCAGCTACATGGGTAATGCGTTTTCACTTTCATAAGTTATGAAGGAAAATAAAACTAAAATGAAAATTTAATTATAATTTTCTATTCACTTTTTTTGTTCTATTTGAATGTTCAGTAAAGTGTATGTTTAATGACATATGACATTATACCAAATTAATAATTATCATTTTTGCTGTTCACCTTTGAATGAGAGTAAGGAATATTGGAATTGAAATAAAAGGTATACAGGAGAAAATTATATGTTTAATTAAAAGTTTAATTACTGTAAAAATAATAATAAAATTATGATTATTAATATTCTTATTCTTATTATTTTATTTGTGATAGGTTAAAAATCAAGCCAAAGATGTGTATGACAAATACTTCAAAGCAGCACAGACTCAGCCTAGAGGTGTTGTAGCAAAACTTGGAAACATTGTTGTTCAAATTGAAAGAGCTTGTCAGAAGCAACTTAGCACTAATCGGACTAACAATGATTGGATTGATATTCTCAGAGAGGCATTATTGGACTTGGTTAGCCTTCTCCACAATGAAAACACTATTTCTGCTTTTGAACTGCAGTCCTCAGGACTCGTTCAAGCATTAATGGGACTTCTTGCTCCTGAAACAGCATCTAATCAGTTTTCAGATGGAGGAGATTTTAACCGACCTGCAATGCAAAAGAGACTTACAAAATTGGTTAAACAGAGAAGAAATATTTTTAAAAGTTGTTTTGGGGTAGGTTTCATTTTAGCTGTTTAAAAATTAACTTTCCAGTGTTCACTCAAATTCTCCGCTACTTAATATGTTAGTTGTTCTTAATAGATTTTCTCAAAAATATTTGTATGAAAAATAAGAATGAAGAGTTTAAATATTTAAATAAATTTAGTGTTAATTCTAATATTTATGCATTTAATGAGCATATAAATTTCTTTGTAAACAATTAAAAAGACAATAATTTGGTTCTAATTATTAGTACAGGAAATTATTCAGACATTTTCTGTTGGATTATCGTTTTTCAATTCCCTTTGTTTATTTTAATCCTTGTATTGCTAACTCTTCCTCTTTATAATCTCTCTCAAATCTTTCATTATCAACACCTATTTTTTTTTTTCTTTCATCGGTTGCGTGTTACAACACAAACATATTCATCATCATTCTTTTCAATGAATTTATAGTTTTTCAAATTTTATGGAGTTTACCTATCACTCTTACTCTTTCAGTAGTTCTTTTATACTTTATATGCACTTCCTTGAAACAACCTTTTCATGCTCTTTATGAAAGTCAAATTTCTATTTGTTTCTTTTTTGACCTTTTTAACATCTCAGATATGTCTACATAATTTTTTCATTGTCTTATGAATTGACATCACTACTTGCTTTTCTCTCTGCTTACTTTTACTATCATCCTTATATTTTTAATGACTTTTTCTATATTCTTCTTCCCTAATATCCAGACCTCTTTAGCGTTCACTTTCAGTACTTATATTTTTTTAAGTTCGTGCCTCTCAGGTATTGCTAAGTTGCTTAGAGGAAAGTTCTCTAAGAAGTTGCTTCTTAAAGTCAGCATGAGAAATCAAACCTGAGGACTCTCACAGCGGGAATCGACCACTCTACTGTTTGTACATAAAAGTTGTACCTTGGTACCTTAATCGGCCTGTTCATTTCTCTCTCTCTATATTCTTAATCTTTTATCTTTTTGTTCTTATATATATATATATATATATATATATATATATATATATATATATATATATATATATATATATATATATATATATATATATATATATATATATATATATATATATATATATATATATATATATATATATATATATATATATATATATATATATATACACGCGCGCGCGCGCGCGCACCCTCTTTGCCATTTGCCTATAACACATTTCTAGCACACTATTTAAACTATATATTTTTTTAAAATAATTTAGAAATGTATGCTCACTAACCATTGTACTTTTATAAGAACAACTGATTCCTAACTATCAGTCTCCTAATTACGCTAGTTTCCTCCATTTTCTCCCTATTTTTAGTCATAGCTTCAGTTCTCCAGCCTAATAGTTTCTAGTAGTTTTAAAATTATATATTATTAACTTCATAAAATTGATTTCCATTTTTTGAATGTTCTGGAAAAGTTTCTTTAATCTTAATTTTAAAATACCTAACCATTACATATGAAAGGAAAGGTAACACACTTCAAATTTTAACAGGATGGAGATGAAAATTACTATAATTCTATCAACATATCTTCAAGTAAAGTCAGTCCTGCGACTCAACTAGTAAGGAAACTTGTATCTGTACTCGAATCTTCAGAAAAGCTATCATTAAATATTTATGATCCTGCTGGCGTTGGGTCTGGTCTTCAAATTTTAAATAGGCGACTAAGATTAAGACTTGAAAGATCTGCTGGAGAGAGTTCATTAATAGACAGGACAGGACGCACTTTAAAGGTAACCAAAATGCTTTTTTAAGCTTCCTTTTATGTAGACTTCAATTTTATTTTGAGATTTTTTTTCAATTTACAGATTTTACAAACTTCATAAGTAATAAGTTTTTTTTTTTTTTTCAGATGGAACCATTATCCACAGTAGATCAGTTAGAAAAATATTTGTTAAAGATGGTTGCAAAACAATGGTACCATTATGATCGTTCTACGTTTACTTTTGTTAAGAAACTCAAAGACGGATATAGACCTGTATTGAAATACAGCAAAGATTTTGATGAGAATGGTCTTTTTTACTGGATAGGAACTAATGGGAAGTAAGTTTTTTCTTTTTTACTAAGTACCCAACATCTAAAATTATAATTAGTTTAAAAAAAAACCATTATTTATAGTTGCTACATTTACGCATTAATATATTAAATTTTTATAGAACTGCATACGAGTGGGTGAACCCGGCATCTGTTGGACTTGTTGTTGTTACATCTAGTGAAGGACGCAGTTTACCCTATGGCAAGTTGGAAGACATTCTCTGTCGGGATTCATCGGCATTGAATTGTCATTCCAACGATGACAGGAGAGCTTGGTTCGCCATTGATCTTGGAATTTGGCTTATCCCCAGTGGTTATACATTAAGGCATGCTAGGGGATATGGACGATCGGCATTAAGAAATTGGGTATTTCAGGTAAGTTTTTCTGATATTTGAAGTATGATTGCAGGGAATGTTTTTAATTAGTATTAAGCATGCCTTAGTTACTTTACAAAGCAGTAGAATTTTTTGGTTTTTGGAAAATGTTATGATTGTTTACTTTTTGTAAAGAAATTAAAATTTCTAGGTCTCTAAAGATGGCATTTCGTGGACTACTCTATATAACCATACAGATGACATTTCTCTTAATGAACCTGGGAGCACAAATACTTGGCACTTAAATCCCCCAGAAGAAGAGAAAGTAAATTATATATATATATATATATATATATATATATATATATATATATATATATATATATATATATATATATATATATATATATATATATATATATATATATATATATATATATATATATATATATATATATATATATAAAATGGGCATATGAATTGCCTATACTTGTAGGAAATATTTTAAAACTATTTTGTTTTTCAGATTGGGTGGCGCCACGTTCGAATTCAACAAATGGGAAAGAATTCTTCTGGACAGACACACTATTTATCCCTTTCCGGATTAGAGCTATACGGTCAAGTAACTGGAGTTTGTGAAGATTTAGGAAAAGCAGCAAAAGAAGCCGAATATAATTTGAGAAGACAGAGAAGGTTCATTAAATCTCAGGTATGATCATTTGCATTATTGTACATGCTTTTCTTTTTAAAAAAAAAATATATATTTTTTTTTTTTTTAAGGGAATCTATTGTGTTACTGATTTTTATGAAATGTGTGTGTGAGGGTAATTAATTCCAATTGTAAAAGTTTTAAAAATCGAGCTTCAACTGTGTTTTATGAAATATAACTAGTTTTAACATTAGAATTGATTTATGTAACTTATATAAGATATTAAAGAAAATGGTGGTTGGTGCTCGGGTAATACGTGGACTTGATTGGAAATGGAGAGATCAGGATGGAAACCCGCCAGGAGCTGGAACCATTACTGGAGAATTACATAATGGTAAATATATATATATATATATATATATATATATATATATATATATATATATATATATATATATATATATATATATATATATATATATATATATATATATATATATATATATATATATATATATATAACTGTCAACATTATTTTAAAGATTTTTGCTTATATTTTACAGTAAACTTACTTCTCATATTAGATGTGTAAATAAGTGAATGTTTTTAGCATTATTTTATTTTCTTAATGAATGTTTAAATTAATTTATTAGGTTGGATAGATGTGACATGGGACCATGGACCTTCAAATAGCTACAGAATGGGTGCTGAAGGAAAGTTCGACTTAAAATTAGCTCCTCCTTCTGTCGACTCCGAAGGTGTCACTAATCAACAAGCCACTGTCACATCCACCCCGGTGAGCTCCTCTCTCTCTCCTATTACTAGTCCCAATGTTTCTTCTAATGTTACAAGCTCTCTCCAAGTTTCTGGACAAAATTCAAATTTACTTGGAGGAAATCAAAAATTATCTAAGGTATGGAAAATCTTTTTTGTTTTAAAAAATTTCTTTGGAATAATTGAAATAGAGTTTCTAAGATTGGTCTTAATTTGAAGTCTGTAAATCTACAGTTTTTGTAATGTATTAAAAATTGAAGTACGTCTCCCTAAAGTGATATATATATATATATATATATATATATATATATATATATATATATATATATATATATATATATATATATATATATATATATATATATATATATATATATATATATATATATATATATATATATATATATATATATATATATATATATATATATAGCACACGAGAGTCGTCTAGACTGAAGATTCTATCCTCTAGAAAGTGAAGTACTTTTACATTGTGAGCTTGATGAATGTTTTAGAATTTAAAAAAAAAAACAGTATTGAGAGAAAATCTAAAGTATTACGATAGTTGGGCTCCACTCAAATTGCTTCTTATAAATCGTGAATGAATCTGAAAGAATGTAAAGCTGCTGCAGTTGAGGTTAAAACACTGTAGCTGTTGATTACAGATTAATTTGGGTAAATTTTTTACGGAAATAGATTTCTATATCACAAAGGTGAAATTAGTCGTTTTTTTAAATTTTTTTTATTTTGGATTCTTTTGATCAAATTTGTGGAATTTTCCCGGAACTCTGACTTTGACTTCATTTTTGTAGATTTATGGAATTATGCAATTCCGAATTTTGCTTCATAACACTGGTTCTGAAATTAACTGAGCTAAATATTGCAATTATTATCTATCATTATTATTTATTTATTTTAAATTAAGAGAAAATAGTCAAAGGAACTCTCTTATATAAATATTAAAATAGTTAACTAGAATAATTACTTTCAAAGAATAATCTATGTTGAATCAAATAAGTGTAGTCTATTATAAATGGAAACTATCTCTAAGGGCGCACAAGAGGCAAATTTTCTAAAAATGTGAGAATTACACTTGGTTTCCCGTAAACATAAAGAATATTCTTCAACTTATATCTACAATGCTTCAATCGATTTCTGTTTTCTTTATATTCTTTTTATAAAAGAAATATAATTTGTATGAATAACTAATAATAATTAAATCCGTGGGCTCTCTCCTTTTTAATGTTGTTTTAAGTTTATCTCCTATAAAAGAAAAAAATAAACTATTCATAGTCATACATTTAGGTAAATGTTACCTAACCACTACTCTACAGACTCAAGCAATCGTCATTGCTTGAGCCTTTACCTCTACTGGTAATGTTTTGTTCCTAAAACTTCTGCTGACATCTATTGACATCCATTTGTAGAAATATAAGATTATTTAATCAATTATTATTATTTAAAGGCCGCTCGTTCAGAAATGGGTAGCAATGAAAAGAACTCAAATAACAGTAATAATATAAGTGGAAGTTCGGTATTGACTAGTCGGAAATGCAGTTCAACTCCTTCATTGCCACAAGCAACAACAGACACAACGAAGTCTTCAGTGGCAGCTTCAGATCAAGCTTCTTCTGATGATAATTTAACTGCTAAGGTAAATTTTAAAAATTTAACTATTAGTTCTTTAAACAGCTAAACTCGACCGTTGTATTTGAAATTTGAATTATATTAAATTATTTCTTATTGCAATTCATGTATGCTTATTTTCTTTTATGATCATGCTATTTTACAAGCATTTAATAATAGTTTAACCCAGTGTACTGCATTTTTATTCTGAAATTATATAAACATTTCAGCAAGCTGCAGAGACTGTTGCAGAAAATGTTTTAAGCGTGGCAAGTGCAGAAGCTCTTTTAAGTGTCGAAGGTGGAAGAACTCACTCAGATTCTCGTTCTGCCAAAGTCGGTGGTCAGCTTGTCTCTTTGATGACGTCATTGAGTCTTAATGAAGCTTCGTCAGGTGTTCTTCGCAACATATCCAACAAAGAATTCTCAGAAAGCTTCTCAAGACCTCCAGCCCCACCTCGCGCCGGTAAGCGTGATCCCTGTCTTCCTTCCGACTCCTCTGAGGCTCCGGTGACTGCTTCCCCGCAGCCAATGAGCGTAAGCGTCCCTAACTTGACACTCGCTGAAGAACCACTTGCGACCTCTTTACTAGAAACTTTTGCGACGGTAGCGGGTCGCCGATTGGCTCCCAGCACTACCGCAATAACTCAGCGGACATCCGTTGGTGCTGCAGGAACCCGCTCTCTGACTGGAGGAGCAATATCAACAGGTGTTGGTGGCAGTGGAGGGGGTTTGGTCTCTAGCCTGCACTCCCTTGGTCTGCCTCGCCAGCAAACCTTGACTTACTCTTCACATCATCGCCCATCCCATCAGTTGGATGTGAGTGTCGGGTCAGGGAATACTGCCCCTTCTTTAGGTCAGTCGGGTCTCCTGCCAACGGTAGGCACTCATTCAGTGTCCAGTCTGGTGCGTTTGGCCCTTTCTTCACACTTCCATTTCCCAGGTCAGCTTCAAAGCTCTCATCATTTTTACCCTTTTTTTAAGTTCTCTTAAACCGAGTGCCTGCTTGATTATTTTTTTTGTCATGAAGTACATTTCAATAGCTTGATATCTTCCCCACTTCTTATACATGCTCATAGCTCCACATATTTCTTCAGAATCTTTTTAAATTGCTTTGCTAGCTTTTAATTTTTTCTATACATATAAAATGGTCTTTGTAAAATTTATATGTGAATGATTCCTAATGTTTTTAAATATGTAGAACAGAACTTTTCTTTTTCCTCTTCACTACAGTTATGATTTCTTATTTTAAAAATAAATGTTTCTTAGGTTTTTAAGTTACACATCTGGTGAAAATTAGCTTGAATTCCATAATTTTTTGTTTAATGTAATTAAATTTTCATTCATTTGACTATTACTTTGAATTTATTTTTATTTCATGATTAAGTTTAAAATTTATTAGTTTCTATTACATATGATTGTCTCTGTAGTGTATGTATTTTAAATTGATTGAATTTTTAATATGTATATATTTGTGCAATGTATCTTGAACAAATTAGAATATAGATAAAACTTTGTAATTTTTTTTTAAATTTTAACATATTAAGGAAATGGTCCATTGAGTACAGCTCAAAGTTTCCCATCTCTTCCATCAACAACTTCAGGTTCAACGTCAACATGTTCTGGTGGGAATAATACCAAATCGTGCATGGGTACCGTTGTATCAAATCAGACCTCAACGAATTTATCAAATTTCCCTCATGGACTCACCATGAGTTTAACTTCAACTTCAAGTGACTCCGAGCAAGTCAGCTTGGAGGTAGGTGTACCTTTAATTTAATAGTTAAAATTGAAATTCAAAGTGTGTAAACTTCCTTTTCCAAAAGTTTATAAAAAAGTAGCTTAGGGCTTCATTTTTTAAATGAGTCTTGCAGGAAGATTAGATGCAGCAGTTAATCCGTCTGATTGCTTGCTTGCTTGCTTGTTTGCTCTTGACTTTGACTGCTTTAAGCAAGAAAATTGGTAACCATTTGCCTTGCATGGCAATCGTCTGTCATGCAATTTCATAGCATATTGTTAGATTACGTTAATAAAAATAAAAACTGGGAGGTTAACATTTATAGAATTTCTGGAGGAAGTTTCAAGAATGTTGATAACCCTGTTATAAATTTAAATTCTTAACAGCTTTTATCATAAGAGATTTTCAGTAAAAAACCTGGTCCAATTTTGCTACTCATATATATATATATATATATATATATATATATATATATATATATATATATATATATATATATATATATATATATATATATATATATATATATATATATATATATATATATATATATATATATATATATATATATATATATATATATATATATATATATATATATATATATATATATATATATATATATATATATATATATATATATATATATATATATATATATATATATATATATATATATATATATATATATATATATATATATATATATATATATATATATATATATATATATATATATACTCTTCACCATTGACAAAAGTTAACATCTGTGATCCCCTCTCTCTTGTGCCTTCAGGAAAAAAAGTTTCAGAAAATATTTATAAAGAAAAAACCATGATTTTGGGACTTAATGTTTTTCAAAAAAATATTTATACAATAGATCTTGGTTTTACTGAGAATATCTCTCAAGTTGTCGAATAAAATAAAATTTAAAATATTGGAATAATTCTTAATAAAAATTGGTTATTTGTCTGAAAATATTTACATGCTTATTTTCTTTTTAGATGAAATTATATATATATATATATATATATATATATATATATATATATATATATATATATATATATATATATATATATATATATATATATATATATATATATATATATATATATATATATATATATATATATACCAATATGAACTAATTGATTTTATTGTCCGATTGATAAGAGTATCACAAATGTTGGTTATTGTAATATTAAATTTTCATTTTAAATATAATTTTCTATAATGGACTTTATTTTTTTCAGGACTTCTTAGAAAGTTGTAGAGCAAGTACGTTATTAGCAGAGCTTACCGATGATGAAATGGCTGATGCTGATGATGATGAAAATGATGACGATAACAATGAGGATGATGGTGATGATGATTATGAAGAAGAAGATAGCTATGAAGTGGTAAGCTCATTATTAATACTAGAACAACACATAATTCGAATGTGACCCCCCTCTCATATAATATATTTCTTTATTTATTTTGTTTTTTCAATACCTTAAAATTTTTCTTTTTTTAATGTTTTATTTTAAATTTTTTAATTCTCATAAGCTGTTATGCTTCGAGGAAGAAATTTTGACCTTATGCAATTGTTTGTAACGCTTTAACTCAAAAAACATTATCATCATTTAAATTTCCTTTAATATCTTAGGAACAGATTGTTAAAACATGGACATAAATTAGAAGAATAATTCTTTGTCTTATTAGTGTTAAATTGTATGAGATTTTTAAAAAAATTTGGTGTATACTAAAAGGGCTTTCCAGACAAACCTATGCCATTGATTTTGTTGCAATTTTCTAATCTAATGATTTTTTTTTTAAAGCTGAGGAATGGAAAACGCCGCGGTTGGGATGATGAATTTGTTATCAAAAGGCAGTTCTCGGCGCTAATTCCAGCTTTCGATCCTCGACCTGGAAGAACTAATGTTAATCAGACACAAGGTAAATAAAATTTGTCATTCAGTTTTCATTAGTAGTGGTGCAAATATTTGAAGAAAAATGTTAGAAATTCTTTACCAAAGGGGCATCCTTTTAATCGTAGCACCACTTAAACTTTTAATACTTCATTTCTATCATTTGTTTTAGTAGTTTCTCCAGAACAACTTTTAGTTTTAATGTTTTTGTTTTTTTTTATATGGCAATAATTTGTCCTTTAGAATATATGATAATCTATCGTTAAGTTAGATAGAAGATATATGATAAATAAGCTTAAATATTTATTTTAAAGCTGATATAATTTTTGCATATTTTAGTTTAGACATTGCCGAAATTTGTTTTCTCCTCTCTCAAAGACGTCATTATTTTCATTATAGAATTTATTTCTGTAGTGACGTTTATGAAATTTGATTTTAATTTTATTGCTGATATTCTTTTTCTCATCTCTGACTAGTATAAATTCCTTCTAATTACAGTATAGGTGTTAACTGTTGAATAATTGTCTTAGAGGAATACGTTGTATTTATTCTGGTATTTGATTGTTGCAGAAAAAGGCTTAATTGTCTTAACTTTATTACCTACATTTCCTTTTTACTAACGCCATGCTACCTATCAACCAATAGCATTAGTTTTTTTGATAATTTTGTTATTGAAGGAGATAGTTCCAGTAGTTGTGTACAGATCTCTACTACTATTAGCCTTTTCAATGAGAAAATATTTTCCCATTCACATATTAATCCGAAAATTACTTTCAGATCTAGAGATACCAGCTCCTGGTGAAGCCATTATACAAGAGTCCGATGCTGAAGCTTGTAAAACTCCAAAACTTAATTTGGTTCTCAGAGGTCCAAATCTACCAGGTGTTGGGGATGTAGAAGTTCCAATATCAAGCTCAAAGTCAACAATATTTTCTGTTGCTCAGGCCATTATGAACTTGGCTTCATTTAGCTCAAAGCAAGAGAGACTGAGACGTATATGGGAGCCAACGTACATGTAAGTTTTATTTTTTTTTTTGCTGTACGAGTATTTAGTGAAAACATTAAATGTTAATTCTCTATTTTATACTTTAAAATAGACTATTCTAGTGACTTTAGTCAAATAATGAAAATAAGTAACTACTTTGAGAAAGATGACGAAGCACACAATGGTTCAATCTAGCACTCCCAAAGCAGCCTCAGATAGGACCACAAATGACACATCTTTCAAAATGTTAAATTTACAACCATTCATATCATGAACATTCAGTAGTATTTGTCGCTATTTGTTTATTTGATTATCGCTCCATATGAAACTTTCTTAACCTCCATCTTATAATACATATAAATCTTTGAGTACAGTATTTATATTATTTAAATTCTACATATAAAAAAACTCAAGCCTATGCGCTCTGTCTTAGTGTTGTAAAGTAATTAAAAAGAAAAGGAAAATATACTTTAATATTTTAAATAATTTATTTATCCCTCAGAGCAACTATTCTTTAGGAATAAGCAATCTTTATTGCTTCTTTTATCTCCCTTCATCCACATTCTTCTCCCTTAATCTTTCTCATCCACATCTTTAACTGAAAAAAACAAAAGATTAATCATTCTATATACTTATAATGTAATTTTTATTAACAGATTAGTTTATGGAGAAGGTCACGAAGAAGACAATTCAGATTTCAATGGAATTACCGGGGAAAATGTCCACTGCCTTTCCAGAAGGGGGTCAAGGACAAATATCCTTACCGAGGCTGCTGCTTCATCATCCTCTTGGACGTCTTCAAATTCTTTTAGTGGAGATTCATCTGTCGAAAATGTTCTACAACTTCTTAGACAACTTTTTATTTTATCAAATGAAAAACCAAACACTCAAGGTAATTATATATATATATATATATATATATATATATATATATATATATAATATATATATATATATATATATATATATATATATATATATATATATATATATATATATATTATATATATATATATATATATATATATATATATATAAGGGAAGTTAAAACAGATTTTTTGGGGAGTTTATAAAAATTTTAATATGAAACTTTAGTTATGATACACTTCAGGCAGAAGGAAAACAAATCTATTTAAAAAAAAGTACAATATATATTTATTAAATATTTTGCATCTGGAAAATTCGTCATTAACGAGAGAGAGAGAGTAAAAAATGTAATTTCTTTTCAAATTTAATGGCAATTTAGTTAGATAGTAAATAACTTAAAATAAATAACTTATAGAATTTTTTTTTTGTTACAGAAAACTAATTCATTTTAAAATTTTTATTCAGTGTTTTGCTTTTCTCCTTTAAAAAGTGAAATACCAGAAAAGTGTTTAGAAAAATGAGATATATTTTCACTTTTTTTTTAATATCAATAATTTTTAATCGGTGTTCCTTTTAATTGAAATATCCTCTGAAAAAGTTATATATATATATATATATATATATATATATATATATATATATATATATATATATATATATATATATATATATATATATATATATATATATATATATATATATATATATATATATATATATATATATATATATATATATATATATATATATATATATATATATATATATATATATATATATATATATATATATATATATATATATATATATAGGTGATAAATACTGCCTGATTAAGCACAAAAAGTTTTCTATTAAACAAGAGGAATTTGAATCGAAGAAAATTGGGAATAAATTGACTCAGCAGGTAATATATGAAGTAAAGTTGTTAAGTAGGATTTCTATTGCTTTCTTAAATGTAAACCTAAAAAGACAATGAATATGCATGCTAAATATATAATTGCTCTTCCAAATAATTGTTTAAATTTTATTGTGTTCGTAGGTCGGAGATGCAGTATCACTGGCTTGTGGTTCCTTGCCAGCTTGGTGTGAAGATTTAACATATGCAACACCAATGCTCTTCCCATTTGAAATTAGACATCTGTATTTTAACTGTACAGCATTTGGGCCAGAAAGGTAATTTAGGTGTTTTTCGTTTTTGATTTGTAAAAGTACAAAAACAAAAAAAAACAAAAAAAAAAAGGGTTACCTTCTGTTTGTATATATAGTAATCCTAAGTAATATAGTGCAATTTAAAAAAAATTTTTTATTATAGAAAAAATTTAATTAATATATATATATATATATATATATATATATATATATATATATATATATATATATATATATATATATATATATATATATATATATATATATATATATATAATATATATATATATATATATATATATATATATATATATATATATATATATTTATTTATTTGCATGCGTGCATGATTCTGGTGATGATAGGAGCCTATCATATTCCACCAGAGCTAGGGAGAGAGAGAGAGAGAAAAAAAAGAGGCTAACTTGTCCCGATACATTGCTTTTGCAAATGTGAAAGTCAAATGAAGTTTGTAAAATAAAAAAGTGAATGTAGCCTAGACTTTAGCAGTGGGGTACATTTAAGATTGATCACATCTAATTAAGTTTGAGGTCTGAGATTTTGATACAGAAAGGAAAAGACTATAGAATGGCGTGCTGCAAAAGTCCTCCCCAGTGGAGGAGTAATGCTATGGGAAAGTTCAGAAAAGCTGTGTTTGATGTAATGTATGCTTATCGGCCATTAGAGTGAGTTTTCGTCCGTGTTTCAGATAAGAAGTTTTCATATTGATAAGCGAATTGTAAATCTAAAACAAGTGGAACATTAGTCTGCTCTTTCAAGTATTTGTTGCTGTGATACTTTAAGAAATGACATGAGTGTCACAATGTCGTTTCAAAGTTATTAAATTGTGTTTGAAAGTAAGTTTATAATTCATTTGACTTTGGTTTCTACCTTATCCAAAAGATGTTTGGGATTTGTTGTCGTTCGTATTTGAGAGAAATACTTCATACAAGAGTGGTAAAATCCCTGTATAGTTGAAACAGCCACTAGGGAGAAAAAGTTATAGCCTGAACAGAATTCCCAGTTCCATAGCTGTTTTAGCAACCATTGTGATATAAGATTTCCAAGATAAATTTTTGTTTGAGGCCAAAAATGTCTGTTTATTGGTGAGTTGATCTAACCAAAAAAAGAGAGTAAAGTTGGGTGGTGGAATTTGTGGAAGTCGTGAATTTCAAGAGTTATATTTCACGTGATTAAACTTCTCTACTGGGAATCTCTATCCAGATTAGCGAGAATCTGAAAGGTGAAGCATAGAAGAAACTCGTTAGGGAAAGGAAATATTGGATTTGATATTTGTAGAGGAAGATAAACCAGATTTAAAAGTGTAGATCACTGTCAAACCGTTTGTATAAAAACTAATAAATTTTGGAAAGCATGTCAAAAGATTTAAAATGAATAGTAGAAATAAAACAGCAGATAAGATAGAACTTGAGAAATATTACTGTTGACAAAGATGGAGAAAACCAAAAGGAAGAGAGAGTTGAAAGCAAACCTGCATGCTATCCATGTCAAAAAAAAATCTGGACATTTCAAGCGATGTGTCCAGGACTCTGTAGTCTTTAAGGGCAGAAGACCAGAAAGAATGATAAGATTTTAAAAGTTAGTCCAATTTACTAGATCGATTAAAACTACACTGATGATAGGAAAAAAGGGAATGAGAATTGAGGACAAATTCCAATATCTTATAAAAATGTAAGTGACAGTTGTAAGACAATAAGAGGCTCAGAATGTTTAAGATTTTTTGGAATCTGTTGAATGTAATTGAGCGTCTGGTACTGACAAAGTGTTTGTATTAAGACACAGAAATAGTTGAGTGAGGAACAGTGCCAACTCAGAAACATACAAGCACACACACACTCAAAATATTCTAACGCTTTACCGATCATAAAGTCACGAATTTTGAAAGTATCCATGAAGGGGGTTTTTATTAATGAATGGGCTAATTTGCAATAACATGTAAGTTAAATTTTCGCTGCGCTTTGTTTTATTTTTAAATTTCTTTTCAGGTCTTTAGTTTGGCTCCAAAGCCAACGTGACTCGAACGTTGAAAGAAGGGGAGGACTTCGGAGAGAAGATCCTCACGAATATAGAGTAGGAAGATTAAAGCACGAAAGGGTTACAGTGCCCCGAGGTCCTGATTTACTGCAGTGGGCACAACAGGTTAGCTGTGATGATTATTTTCTTAACTTTGTTCTCATTCTAAATAAATATTACGAAGGTGATTATTGGTCACAAGCATTCAACAGTGACTTAAAAAAAATGCTTTGCAGAGTGATTGAATCTCGACACTATTAAAATTTAAGTATTTTATTTTTTAAACCGAGGTTTATATATATATATTATATATATATATATATATATATATATATATATATTATATATAATATATATATTATATATATATATATATATATATATATATATATATATATATATATATATATATTATATATATATATATATATATATATATATATATATTATATATAATTTTTATTTATATATATTTCTGATTTTTTTTGTGAATAATAACGATTAAATATTTAAGTTACATAAATGATTTTGTAAACTTGCACATTATGTAAACTAGTTAAAAAAGAAAAAGAAATGAAACCCCTCCCCAATTTTACTACCATTAAATAATTGAAGTAATAATTAGATATTACTATTTAAATTATAAAATGCATCTAATTTTTTAACATATATTTCATTTCTTTTACAGGTAATGAAGATTCATGCATTCCGAAAAAGTGTTCTTGAAGTTGAATTTATGAATGAAGAAGGAACAGGACTAGGCCCCACTCTAGAATTTTATGCACTAGTTGCAGAAGAAATGCAGCGTTCTGATGTTGGTATTTGGTTAATGGATGACCAATTAGACGATAACATTACTCCGCCCAACCCCAAAGATTTTCTAGGTTCAGAATCATCTAAACCTCCTGGTTATTATATTCTTAGGCGAGGAGGACTGTTTCCAGCTCCTTTAATTCAAGACTCTACTATTTGTGAGAAGGCAGTAGAACTCTTTCATTTTCTCGGCGTTTTCCTTGCGAAAACTCTGCAGGATAATAGACTTGTTGATATCCCTCTCTCAAGACCATTCCTTAAACTTATGTGTCAGGGTGAATTTAGTAATGTCAAAGACAGGACTCTTGTTACGTCTAGTAGTAGCACTGTTGAGGAAGAGGACATTATGACTTCATCTGTAATAAGTGAAGAGAGTGAAAAAGAACTCATGTTTGATTCACTTAAGCATAAAGGGAGTGAATCTAAACCCTGGTAATATATATATATATATATATATATATATATATATATATATATATATATATATATATATATATATATATATATAATTTTTCATTTAGTTTTTATTTTATAATTAAGATGAAATTGATTGAATTGAAGTAAAATAGGAATTGCTATGGCTACTTTAGTGTACTACGAATGGTGCCTTAAAAAAATTAATGTTATTGAATTTTGTTAGATTTTCGAATGGTCCTAGTTTTAATAGTTCTAAAAACTAGAAATCAGCTCTGCTGTAAATTAGTAATCGTAATTTTCTACAGGCTCTGAAAAATAATACATTGTACTTATCACTCCTTTCAGCACCCAAAATACATTAGACCTCGCTCACCACAGATTTTACATCTTTTGAGTGTATCTTATTTCAAAGCAAATATCAATGGTACTAGATGAACTTGATACTTTCAATTATGATTATTATAATACCTACTTTAAAATAAATTTATTTTTTGGATGTTACACCCTTTTTACACTGAAAAGCTTACAAATTTCAAGAATTGTTATTTAATCTGAAAGAACATTGGAAAGTTCCTTCATTTCAGGTGGTGTAACATAGTCTAAAAAATATTTGGTAGTTTCATCACGTACGTTATTTCAAATAGGATTAGTTACATATATCAATATTACTTTTGGTAATTAGGAAGAAAGATAAATTGAATGGCGACTTGGTTTTGGATTAATCTTAGTTTGTAGATTTGGTGATTAGAATTGGGGAAAATCTCCAACCTCACAATGTTTTATAGCAAGTTGAAAGGAATTCGATGTGTTTTTCTTTTGCTCCTTACTTACGAACTAAACTAGAAAAGGGGAATATAAATAAATTTAAAATATAGATTCAATTCAAAGTAGAAAATGATTTCTTAATAAAGATTGTTTTTTTCATAGGTTTTCAGGAATATTACACCTTGATGACTTAAGTGAAGTGGATGTGGAGAGAGGGAAGTTTCTTAAGCAATTAAAACTTTTGTCATCGAAGCGTCAGCAAACACTAGTAGATAAAAACTTAACAGAAGAAGAACGTAGATTCCAAATATCAAATCTTATTTTACCGTTAGAGGATTCCACTTGTGCATCTCCAGCAATAAGACTCGAGGACCTTTGCCTCACGATGCAATATTTACCTCCTTCAAGAAAATTGGGTTATGTTTCTTTGGAACTTCGCTCTGGTGGAGCAGACGAGGAGGTTACTCTCGATACCTTAGACGACTATCTTGATCTTACTTTAAGTTGGACACTTGAGACAGGTATTCGTCGACAGATGGACGCATTCAGAGCAGGATTTTGTAAAGTTTTTCCAATCGAGAAATTGGGAGCTTTTAGTCCTGACGAATTGCGCCTCATGCTTTGTGGTGATCAGTCTCCTTCATGGACCAGGGAAGACATTCTATCATATACTGGTATGTAAGAATGATTTACATTGACAAAACTGAACCTTACGTGGCTTATAAAATCAAAAATTTCATGATACTGCTGAAGTAATAGTAATCTTTTTTAACATTAAGTATTTCTGCTCATTTTGTTTTTGTTAAAATTTTTTATTAACTTTACTACTCTCCTTGTTTCTTCTGATGGCTCTACAAATTTCTTGCCTTTCTTAACCTTCTCAAAAGCTGAACTCTTAACGCAAGTGTTTCCCTCTCTCAGTTAGTTTACATTATTTATTCCTCTCCTTCATCAACCACTATTCCATTTACATCTCTGTTAAAGTATAATATTGTAATTTCTTATAAAGATGTTTATTCCGTTCTCCTAATTATAATATTAAGAAATACCGTTTTGCCTGTATTTCTCCTTTAGTTTTCAAAACTTGTTCTGAATTTTCAGTCTAACTTGCAGATCATTGTGTCTGCCTATCAACACATTCCTTCATTTTGGAAGTGCGCTCTTTTTCCCCAAGTATTTAATCTGGCTTTCACAAGAAGTTTGAAAATATTTAAAGTTTTAAATTTAAAATTTTTTTTTTTTTTTTTTTTTGGCAAATGTGGTATTCGTAAGGAACATTGAATTGGTTGTGATCTTTCCTTTCTTGTTGACTCGTCGTCCTATGCACTTTAGCATTTTTATAAATCTGTTACTTTCGCGCTATACCCATTGATAGCTTTTGATATTCTCTGGCAGAAGCAGCTTTTATTTCAAAGCTTTCTTCTTTTAGTATTTATTTTTCTCTTTGTAATCTTTTTATCATATTTCTTTCCACTATCAAACATTTTTTGTGGATTACTCTCATTCATCCTTTACACCGATTAATATCGGTGTCTCTCAGTGCTTTGTTCTATCTCTTACCCATTTTTGTCTTTTTACTAATTACAGACCTTTGTTTATTATCCACTATTTTACTGTTATGAATATAATTCGATCTTACGGTATTCGTTTAACTTTGGAAAATAATCTATACAGTAACAAGTTACTGATACTAAAAGGATGGCCTTGTAGCAACTAACCTATCTTTCTCTTATATCTAAATTTTAAAGAGAAAGCATGGAGGTTTTTTCAAACCCCCATTCTTTCATTTATCTACTGCATGAAGCTTTCCATATAATTATAACATTTTCAGAAGTACAGCTCATATTCCCCTTTTCCTGTAATATTTTTGCGTTTTTTTTCTTACGATCTTTCCTGGAAATAACATGTTAGGTTTCTCTCACTACAGTCTTTTCTAAAATATTATAGGTTCTAAAATGCTTTCAGAGCTATGCCAGTTACTAGCTCGCTGTGGGGGAGTTTTTTATTGTACAGAGTGTGCATTACATTAATATGGTTCTACATATGCTTTATCTTAAAAGGTTGAGCAGCCTAATTATTTTTTTTCCTTATGCTATCGTTCGTACGGTGTATACTATTCTGAATTCCTTAGTCATGTATATCCTCCTTTGTGGAGGACTCTAGTTCTTGCACACTCGCATTCCATATATGGTCAATCCTTTGATCATTGTTGCAGTAACTACTACTACTGTTTATATATATATATATATATATATATATATATATATATATATATATATTATATTATATTATATATATAATATATATATATATATATATATATATATATATATATATATATATATATATATTTTTTTTTTTTTGTCTCCTCCGGTGGGCAAAGGCCAGGAGGCCTACCAAATTCCACCGGAGTTGGGAAAGGTCTATAATCATGGTCGATGGTGGCCGACGTGTCCGGACACACGGTTTGAAAGTATGGAAGTCAAAGGAAGTTGGGAAAACAGATGAAGGGAGTGTGTTTCAGACTTTTTACTTTATATATATATATATATATATATATATATATATATATATATATATATATATATATATATATATATATATATATATATATATATATATATATATATAATATATATATATATATATATATATATATATATATATATATATATATATATATATATATAATTATCATTAGTTTATCTAGATATGTGAATTTGTTAATGTTTAAATTTTCAGAACCCAAACTTGGTTATACGAGAGAATCTCCTGGATTCCTCCGCTTAGTAAATATTTTGGTTGGAATGACTGGAGAAGAACGCAAATCCTTTTTGCAGTTCACTACAGGTTGTTCGTCACTACCTCCAGGCGGCTTAGCAAATCTTCATCCCAGACTTACAATAGTTCGGAAGGTAATAATAATTAATTTATTTGCTTGAAAATTTTTCTAATTTATTTTATTTTTATTTTTTTTATTTTTATTTTTTTCATTTCATGAATAAATTTGACTGTAATAATTGAATGATTGACTGTTTAATCAGATAGGGTTGGTTTACACGAGCTTAATCTTTATCTTATGGGCCTCATTTTATTATGGGGCATTTGAATTAAATGTACCAGTTCCATATGGCCTTCTGTATTGCCCAAAGCTGAAGGAATTAAGTTTTATTATTGAAAGATCATTATTATAAAAAGTTCACCTCAATTATTATTATTATTATTATTATTAATATAATTATTATAAAAAGTTTACACATTGCATTATTCGAGGATGGGAAGTTCGAAACAGCATTTCCAAGCATATGAGGAGTCGAAGGTTAACTATAGCTGTTGATTCAGAATGGAGCTGGCCTCTTTTAAGCACCATTTAGTAATAACGCTGTCTTTTGTCTTTTTGTGTTTATATTTATGAATTTTCAGTTCTCTTATACTTTATTCTTCATAGTCAAGATAAAGTTTAAAGTTTACATTGACAATGTTTGAGATAAAAAGTTGTCAATAAGCCTCATTTATTTGATGTCCTTAATTGCAAGTTGATTGAAACACGTAAGGTGTGGTTTGGAATTTTTTTTTTTCAAATCGATGTGTCATAGGATTTCTTTTAAATTATTTTTCATCTATGTAATTCACAACATACACAGTTCCAATTCAAAATCTTAATTAGGATTTTCACGAAAGAGACTGCATGGAACTTGATTCTTTTGTATGATGCAGGTAAACTGATGTAGAAAAGGGTAGCAAATATGCTCTTATCTTTTTATAGAGACCCTACAAGCTTATTCTAATTTTTAATTGTGGTTTAGCAAATGTATTTCAACCATTTGATCGTTTAGTTTGAGTAGATCATGAATAGTAATGATAAAGCATCTTCAGAGAATAAACTTAGGAATTTTCTTCGATTTAGATTGGGCAATAGTATTATCCCGAAGTAGTTATCCTGCCTATATTTTACATAAATAAGCTTCGTGTGTAGCTTCCTTGTTGCATTCAGCATCTCTTGCCAGAGAACGATCCAAGTGTGAATTTCCTCCACTCTTGTCTTTATTTTTTTTTCTTAGAGGATGTACTTCAGAGTAGTGTTTAAGTATTTAATAGTACTTTGACTCGATGAAAAACCACTTTAGAATTTTTCATTAACACTTTTAATAATGTTTGCCTCCCCATACCTTCGTAACTGGAAGTCATTATGTGCTCGTACCTAGCTTCAAGAAATACTCTTGCACTTCTTAAAAAATAGACAAACTTATACAGGATTTTTTTTAAAAATCAGCCCAGCTGTTTTATTTTTTTTTTTTTTTAACTTGAAACTTGAATAACAAAAAATTCACCTACAAGGCATTCATACAGTTTTTGACACTACATACAATATACTCATAACTGAAAATATTTTAGAGTTGAAGTTTTATTGTCCTAAGCATATCACAGGTATGGTTATATATATATATATATATATATATATATATATATATATATATATATATATATATATATATATATATATATATATATATATATATATATATATATATAATATATATATATATATAATATATATATATATATATATATAATATATATATATATATGAACCGACCGGGGCCCCGGCCCCGGCTAAAAATCAGGGAAAACCGGGGTTGCCGGCCGGGGTTAAAATGGCAAATTATACAAAAAAAAAATTTTTTTTTTTTAATTTTCAGCCGATTCTGCTGAAACTTTCAGTGTATATAGATTTTTTTACCGGTAAGAAAAGTCCATTTCTAGCGTTTTTCCGAGTCTATTACGGTTAAAAAAAAATTTTTTTTTTTGTGGAAATTTTACCCTTTTTCAATAGAATGGCGGTGCCAAACCACTTTTTAGAATGAGCTGAAAGTTGGACTATTTATTCAAAATTATATGGGCTACAAAAGCCTCTAATAGACTTTTGTTCCCAGAGTTATAGAAAAAATGTTATAAGCCAAAAACTGACCAACTATAGAAAAAAAAAATTTTTTTGAACTAAAAAAAATCCACCTTTTCAGACAAAATCTTTTTTAAAAAAATACAACTATAACATTTCCTATTTTTGGTGTGTATAGAGGAGGGGTGGGGCTACAAATTCCTCTATGTACTTTATTCGATGACATTCGTTGGTTTTGAGATATAGCCTTCAAAAAGGTCCATTTTTGGCCAAATTTCAAAAATTCCCAAAGTTTGAGAGGCTATATCTCGCTTCAAACAAAGGGCATTTAAAAATGCACTAAATAAAAATTGTTGCCCTGTTCCTCTTCTAAACAATATTCACAAATAAAAAAAAAATAGTAGGTAGCGTTTTTTTTTTAAAATAATTTTTTCCTCCAGAAGGGTACGATTTTTTCAAAAAAAATTTCTAGACGTGATATCAAAAATCTATTCCCACCAATGCAAGAAATTGGGGCAAAGGTATTCAGTTAAATTTTCAGCTCATGTGGACCAGTGGTTTGACCCAGTTATTCATTTTTTTCAACTTTGGGTCCAAATAAGTTTCAAACCGTTATAGACTCAAAAAAATGCTCGAAATCAACTCAGAACTTCGTGAAAAAATTCACATACTTTGAAAATTTCAGCTCAATCAGTCAAATAATAAAAAAAAAATTTCAAACAAAATATAAGAAAATTAAGATTTTTTTCTTTTCTGTTTCTTTTGACCGCTCCTTTTCTGCTAGTGAATGTTCATCTTTGTGTTTTGATTTTAGATACTCCAAAAAGATTTGGTTGAAATTTTTTTTACTTGTAGCACCCGGAGGTTCTCTTCTAATTTTCTGACTGCAGATGTTACATTTAGCTATTTCGAGCCTATCCTGAAACATTGTAAAGTATTCAAATACTGCAGAAGCTGATCTTTTAGCCATATTGACTGAAAGTATAAACAAAATAATAATTTTTAAATAATGCAGCTAAATGATACAAGTTTGATACATAGCAATAAAATAACAATGATATGTATAAATACAGGTTAAATTGATAATTTTATATCTTACATTTTTTCAAACTTTACCTTAGGGTCTTACCTAGGTAAACGTGTTAAATCACTATTATGAATTAGAATAATTTTTTTTTTAATTTTTGTACTTTTTTTAAACTTTAAATATACAAAACTGTAATTTTCTGATTTTTTTTTAGAGAAAATGCATATAATCATTAATTTAAGTGAATGTTGGCTATTCTACTCCTTCCTTACAATTAAATAAACCTTATATCTAATTTTCTTAACCTAAAATTTCAGTGCTTTTGACCTCTTTACAAATTTTAGGAAACCCCGGCCATAACCCCGGCCCCGGCCCCGGCCAAATTTGGGTGACCCCGGCCCCGGCGGCAAATTCCAGCCCCGGTCGGTTCCTATATATATATATATATATATATATATATATATATATATATATAGCGGGGAAAAGATCTTAGCCCCATAAAAGTTGAGGAATAAGTTTCTTAATCTCATTTGAATTCGCCATGATCCGACCGCTACCCCACATTTGGAAATGTCCAGGTCAATTAATGG